>RJVU01023003.1:1518888-1551983 GCA_003731715.1 Anabarilius grahami
AAACCTATTGAGAAACATAAGGCTGTCAAAAGAATAAAATAATTGTGGTTAATTTTAGGATTTCAAACCGTCAGAAAGCAAAAGCATGCAGTAATAATGTCATATTCTAATATTTATTATTAAATACATTTATGATTATTATTATTATTATTACATGCTTTCATTACTTATTTATTTCCTTAAATATTCCCTATTTACTACTACTAGTAGCCTATTTATTACTATTATTATTAATTTATTTATTTACTTGAGAAATGAGGTCTATAGGCCCCATGTTGAAAACCCTTGTTTTAAGGGACCAAACGGTGGATTTGAGGACAGTAAGGTTGAGGCAGTGAGGGTGAGGTTAAGGTTGAAGAGACAGCAGGCTAAACCTCAACATGGTAAAATAATTAGGCCTAGCTTTGATGGGGACTAAACAAACATTACCGCTCTCAACACTGGCTTTTTTCCCCTCTCCTCCTCTCCGCGATGAGTTCCCTCTGAAACGCTAGCCAGCCGACTCCCTTTCTGCTTTCTCGCTTTGTTTTGCATGTGAGTACACACACACACACACACACACAAATACATGTTCTTTCTCCCTCTCTTGTTCGTTTTCTCTGTAGAGTCTCTGGAGATGTGTTGCAGTTTTTCTGGAGGAGCAGGTGAGTCAGAAGGCATATTTTGCAGCTTCTCTGACCTGTGTTTCAAATTTGGAATTGGCATTTGAGATATAAAGTCTGCAATGTATTGCCAACAAAATAAAATCTTGACATTTTAAAATAAAAAGGTGGGTTATAAACCTTTATCGTTTCTGATTTCTCAACATTTTAGCAGTTGAAGCTCAATAAGTGATCTAATGAGGTACCTCAAGTCCTCCAGCAAAGGTTTGTGAATGTTGAGTTGCAAATGTGCTGCAGTGATCTTCTAGTCTTTTAGTCTTTAGTTGAATTCATATTCAGCTATAACTGAGAGTTTCTGGTCCATTGGAACACAAGTCTACAGAGATCAGTAGAGCTCTGATTCAAGTTTCCTATCAATCACCATATGTCGCTCGACACTAGAAGAATTCTGACCGAAAAAAAAAAAAGGTATTTTAAAGTCCAAGTATTAGGGTCAAAAGCGAGCCATTTCATCTTTGGCTTTCTGTCTTTTTCTTTCTTTCTTTTTTTTTTTTTTTGGGATGAAAGATGATATAGCAGGTAGTGACAGGGTAGCAGTGACCCTCTCCAGAGCGAATTCCGTAGTGGGAGGTAACACCCCCTTGTAGCTCCTAGGAAGATTTCAGCCATCTCTCCCCCTCACTTTGGACGGACGACAGTTTAGTGAGTCCAGGACCTTGTACATTTATATTCAGACCTTCCCAGGTTTTAAGCAAATGGGATTTCCACCACCATACCGTACTAAAGAAGCTCTTCCTGGAGGGGTTTTCGAAGAAGTTCAAAGCTCGGAAACATAATCGCACCAGAGGGTCTGATCGATGATGCACCTGGGACAAAAATGTTTAGGATTTAAAAAATCATTTCTATCTCATCTTTCAGAGGCCTAAAGCTGTTTTAGGAGCAAAGAGAGAGAGAGAATGAAAAAAGCTGGAAAAGCACAGATGGGAGGAGATGAAGAGCAGAAAGTCAAAGAGAGAGGACAAGTGAAATAAGACAGAGAGGGAGAGAAAAGGGGGATGTGAAGAGAGAAATGGAGAGGAGAGAGCTAGAAAAAGAGCGAGTTAAAGAACGGGAAAAAGGCAGAAAAGGAGAGTCCCTGAGGTCCACTGAATTTCCTCTCTTTCTTCTCGTCCCTTTTTCAAGCCCCTTTCCCTCCCAGGTCTACACAGCTGTTTGGACACCAGGGGCCACTTTTCTGCACCCAGATGAAAAAGAGAAAGACTCAAAGCAAACTTGCAGGTAGGCCTGCAAAAGCAATCGCTTTCTCCAGCCCAGAACAGAAAAACAGAAGAAAGGGGGAGCAAAAGGCAAAAAAGTGTGTGTTTGGTTTAGTGTGTGAGTGTACTAGGTGCGTGCATAAGGGAGACCACATGCACGCCCAATACCAGGAATGATATCTGCTTTTATTGACTTTGTTAAACCGTTCTCAATGCTACTTCCTATGTGTTTACAAGACAGTAAATCAGATCTCATTCAGAGGAATGGAGCTCCCATGTCAATGGAAAAATCCTTTTGGCGGACAAGAGAGTAAAAGCAGAGGCCAGGAGCATCCTCAACCTGAACTATCCACTACCTTGGTCTGACTAAAAGATGCTGGCAACACTTTCCAATAAGATTCATTTTGTTAACATTATTGCATTAATCATGAACTAACAATGAACAACAGTGTATTAAGTAAGGTATATAATAAGATGATTATCAGCTGACTGTACATTATCTAGTTTATCACACAGCCAGTCATCAAAAAAAATGAATGATATAATTAATTCCTGAATATTACCTGTTTTAAAGGATTAGTTCACTTTCAAATGAAAATAAGCCCAAGCTTAACTCACCCTTAAGCCATCCTAGGTGTATATGACTTTCTTATTTCTGATGAATACAATCTGAGATACATTAGTAAATATCCTGACGCATCCAAGCTTTATAATGGCAGTGAGCGATACCAACGAGTATGAGCTGAAGAAAGTGCTTCCATCCACATCCATCCATCATAAACATGTACTCCACATGGCTCCGGGGGGTTAATAAAGGTCTTCTGAAGTGAAGCAATTGTGTAAAAAAAAAAAAATCCATATTTAACAAGTTATGAAGTAAAATATCTAGCTTCCTCCAGACAGCCTTCAATATTCAATGTATGAATAAAGTGTAAAACTCTTGCAGTTCAAAAAGCTTACGCTACCTCCTACGCCTTCCCTATTCAACTTACGGAAAAAGTGTAACTGACGTGATGGCAGTTTACACTTTCTTCCGTGTGGAGTACACGTTTATGATGGATGGATGCACTTTCTTCAGCTCATACTCGTGAACCCTGTTCACTGTTATTATAAAGCTCGGATGCGCCAGGATATTTATTAAAATATCTCAGACTGTGTTCATCAGAAAGAAGAAAGTCATGTACACCTAGGATGGCTTGAGGGTGAGTAAAGCTTGGGGTAATTTTCATTTTAAAGTGAACAAATCCTTTAAGCTTCCATTAAAAAAGAAGAAATATCACAGTATAAACCTTTTAGCCTTCAACAAGACTAATGCTGTCACAATTTTAAAATAATATTAATAGCCAACTGAAGCGAAGTCATTTTCAATGGAATCTTTAAATGAGATGCGAGATAATGCCTGTTGCATTTGTATAAACAAGAGATATAAAAGTAACGCAGTTATCAGTACCCAGAGCAATGTGATGTTGTCAACGACAGTGACTGTTGCAGTGCAACTGACCAATCAGGATTGAGTTTTCTTTTAGAGCCGTAATCTGCTTGTTAAAGGGGTAGTTCACCCAAAAATGAAAATTCTGTTATCATTTAAACCCTCATGTTGTTCCAAACCCATAAGACTTTTGTTCATCTTTTAAACATAAATGAAGATCTTTTTAACAAAATCCAAGCGATTTCCGTTCCTCCATTAACAGCTATGCAACTTCTACTTTAATGCTTCAAAAAGTTCATAAAGAGATCATAAAATTAATCCAAATTAATTGAGCGGTTTAGTTCACATTTTCTGAAGAGACACAATCGCTGTATATGATGAACAGATTTAATTTAGGCTTTTATTCACATACAGTATAAACATTGTTCAGTGAACATAAACAGAAGCTAAACTGAACCTGTTTGACCCGAGAGAAGAAAACTCATTGGTTCGTGCGGAAGCTTAAACGTGCTGCGTAACACATGATAATGAACCTCATTGGTTCTCGTACGCTATGTGAACACAATTGATGTGTGAGTTGATGAATGTTCATATCTGAATAAAAGTCTAAATTAAATGTTCAGCGTATAAAGCGATCATGTCTCTTCAGACTCTTCAAATTTGGACTAAACTACTCAATTCATATGGATTAGTTTTATGATCTTTTTATGAACTTTTTAAAGCATCAAAGTGGTAGTTGCATAGCTGGTCTTGCACCTGGTTGTGAATTTCTAGCTCTTGAGTTTTCCTGTTGGATTGAAAGACTGTTTATTTCATACTCATTTGTCTTTGTGCGTTCATTACAGCCAGCTTTTGACAGAACCATCAAATAGAGTAATTTTTTGCGGCATTTTCTTTTCTCCCCTTTTTGTTTTTGTGAAATGTACCTGCCCTCTGTCCACTTACTCTGCTTGGAGCAGGGGGGCTGTCCACTGGAAGGGCCATACCCAGGACTTCATCAATCTGGCTTGCTTGATTCACTATCCAGACCGCTCGCTCTGTGTCTTTTTCTACACCAGCCTTAGCGAGTTGTCCAATGCTCACCTTCCAGTGGACAGTCCAAGGGAAGCTTGGAACAGTGGGTCCCCGTACACCATCTTCTTGAAGAGGCTGTCACCAGCCCCACTCCAGAGCCCAGCTAGCCATCACCCGCTACCACCGTAGATGGAGGGCTTGAGCCTGCAGCAATGCACATGCCAGAGCCTGAAAAGAGGAACAAGCCAACCATTGCCTCTGAGCCCGAGCCTCACAAAATGAGGCTCTACATATATATACAGTGGGTACGGAAAGTATTCAGACCCCCTTAAATGTTTCACTCTTTGTTATATTGCAGCCATCTGCTAAAATCATTTAAGTTCTTTTTTTTTCTCATTAATGTACACACAGCACCCCATATTGACAGAAAAACACAGAATTGTTGACATTTTTGCAGATTTATAAAAAAAAAAAACTGAAATATCACATGGTCCTAAGTATTCAGACACTTTGCTGTGACACTTATATATTTAACTCAGGTGCTGTCCATTTCTTCTGATCGTCCTTGAGATGGTTCTACACCTTCATTTGAGTCCAGCTGTGTTTGATTATACTGATTGGACTTGATTAGGAAAGCCACACACCTGTCTATACAAGACCTTACAGCTCACAGTGGATGTCAGAGCAAATGAGAATCATGAGGTCAAAGGAACTGCCTGAAGAGCTCAGAGACAGAATTGTGGCAAGGCACAGATCTGGCCAAGGTTACAAAAAAATTTCTGCTGCACTTAAGGTTCATAAGAGCACAGTGGCCTCCATAATCCTTAAATGGAAGACGTTTGGGACGACCAGAGCCCTTCCTAGAGCTGGCCGTCTGGCCAAACTGAGCTATCGGGGGAGAAGAGCCTTGGAGAGAGAGGTAAAAAAGAACCCAAAGATCACTGTGGATGAGCTCCAGAGATGCAGTCGGGAGATGGGAGAAAGTTGTAGAAAGTCAACCATCACTGCAGCCCTCCACCAGTCGAGGCTTTATGGCAGAGTGGCCCGACGGAAGCCTCTCCTCAGTGCAAGACACATGAAAGCCCGCATGAAGTTTGCTAAAGGACTCCAAGATGGTGAGAAATAAGATTCTCTGGTCTGATGAGACCAAGATAGAACTTTTTGGCCTTAATTCTAAGCGGTATGTGTGGAGAAAACCAGGCACTGCTCATCACCTGTCCAATACAGTCCCAACAGTGAAGCATGGTGGTGGCAGCATCATGCTGTGGGGGTGTTTTTCAGCTGCAGGGACAGAACGACTGGTTGCAATCGAGGTAAAGATGAATGCAGCCAAGTACAGGGATATCCTGGACGAAAACCTTCTCCAGAGTGCTTCTACTAAATACTGAGCAAAGGGTCTGAATACTTAGGACCATTCAGTTTTTCTTTTTTAATAAATCTGTAAAACTGTCAACAATTCTGTGTTTTTCTGTCAATATGGGCTGCTGTGTGTACATTAATGATGAAAAAAAATGAACTTAAATGATTTTAGCAAATGGCTGCAATATAACAAAGAGTGAAAAATATAAGGGGGTCTGAATACTTTCCGTACCCACTGTATATATATATATATATATACACACATATACATTTATACACACCGATCAGGCATAACATTATAACCACCTTCCTAATATTGTGTTGGTCCCCATTTGCTAGCCCTGACCCATCGAGGCATGGACTCCACTAGACCCCTGAAGGTGTGCTGTGGTATCTGGCAAAAAAGATGTTAGCAGCAGATCCTTTAAGTCTTGTAAGTTGCAAGGTAAGGCCTCCAAGGATCTGACTTGTTTGTTCAGCACATCCCACAGATGCTCGATTGGATTGAGATCTGGGGAATTTGGAGGCCAAGTCAACACCTCAAACTCGTTGTTGTGCTCCTCAAACCATTCCTGAACCATTTGTGGCAGGGTGCATTATCCTGCTGAAAGACGGCACAACCACCAGGGAATACCGTTTCCATGAAAGGGTGTACATGGTCTGCAACAGTGCTTAAGTAGGTGGTACATGTCAAAGTAACATCCACATGGATGTCAGGACCCAAGGTTTCCCAGCAGAACATTACCCAAAGCATCACACTGCCTCCGCAGGCTTGTCTTCTTCTCATAGTGCATCCTGGTGCCATGTGTTCCCCAGGTAAGCGACGCACACGCACCCGGCCATCCATGTGATGTAAAAGAAAATGTGATTCATCAGACCAGGCCACCTTCTTCTATTGCTCCGTTCTGATGCTCACGTGCCCACTGTTGGTGCTTTCCGCGGTGGACAGGGGTCAGCATGGGCCCCATACACAACAAGCTGTGATGCACTGTGTATTCTGACACATTCTATCAGAACCAGCATTAACTTTTTGAGCAATTTGAGCTACAGTAGCTCGTCTCTTGGATCGGACCACACAGGCCAGCCTTCGCTCCCCATGTGTATCAATGAGCCTTGGCCACACATGACCCTGTCACCGGTTCACCACTGTTCCTTCCTTGGACCACTTTTGATAGATACTGACCACTGCAGACCGGGAACAACCCACAGGAGCTGCAGTTTTGGAGATGCTCTGACCCAGTTGTCTAGCCATCACAATTGTCAAATTGGCCCTTGTCAAACTCGCTCAAATCCTTATGCTTGCCCATTTTTCCTGCTTCTAACACATCAACTTTAAGGACAAAATGTTCACTTGCTGCCTAATAAGATAATCAGTGTTATTCACTTCACCTGTCAGTGGTCATAATGTTATGCCGATCAGGCATAACATTATGACCAAAACTGTCAGTTTTGATTTCATGGTGACTTTAATGAATTGTACCTCATTGGAAAGTGTTATCGAGATCCCTAATCTGCACTGCCCTTGCAAAGAAAATTAAGCAAATAGTAATAAGAATGTGACCACTAAATCTATTACTCACAGTCTAGTTGCAATTATGAGATGTCAATAACTGCTACTCTCACCTTTGTAACCAATAATTAGTTGGTTTGCTCTTAGCACCAAACACAAGTTTGAATTCCTTATTCACTCTCACTGAACAGTTCCCTTAGATTGGCTTGTGCTAAAAGCATTAACACATGTCTGCTATCCAGGCAACAGTACAATCACGGCTGAATTCAGTGTGTTCAGAACAGTCTCTGACAGCATGTATCATCCAAAAGCATATATTGTGATTAGTGTTACTAGATGACACCTGTGATCTACTTCCAACTTTGTTTCCACATTCAAAGCACATTCCGTTTTATTTTCCTCTATGGTGTCTACCTTTCCACCACTCTCTTTTTCTGTCTCACAGTGGTGTGTATTTTTATGCTTGGCATCAAGTGGAGTGAATAATACTTTACTTAATGGAGTGGGCTTATATTAGCTGCTTCAGACATTTACTCATTCCCCTCTTCCTCTAAGAATAACCAGAGATTCTTGTGCCAAGGTTCTTGTTTCACTCTGTCTATATTTTTTATTTTCCTGCTGCTATTTAGAAGGACAGGGACAAGGTTTGGAAGAGCATCAACCACTCAGTGACCAGATGGCAGATGGCAGACCTAAACCAGACCTGGTTAAGCAAGAGTATAATGATTGGGGGGGGGATTTAATGTTTGAATTAAAACATGGCTGTGATATTAAAATGTACCCTTGGGTTCCCACAAACTTGACAAAAGCATGACTCTTGGTTAACCACTGCTGAATTATTTTGGCTGTTTGACCACAAAGAGTTAGAGTGAGGGAGAACAAGAAAGAAAACAAGCTCCTCACCCTGAGCATATTGTTGTAGAGAGTGTTTAAAAGCTTAGAAAAAACAGGGTCAAATAAAGGAGACGCTGTTCTGTTACATATACAAATTATAGATCCCCAATTTCCTTTTTTATCGAGTTATGCGTTTATGTGCAATGAACGTTACTAACAAGAAAATAAACATGTATTACTGTATTATTAAGGTCTCAAAAGCCAAGAAAAACACAGAGAATGTTATAACAATTGACACTGCATATTGTCAGGGTTTAGCACAAAAACATGAATGAGAGAGAACAGTAATACTGCAGCAATGGTAAGTTTATTGAACCAACAGCAGGATTTACACAAGGCAGGTGTATAATGACTTGGATGACCAACATGAATGATAATCTGAATCTTTTCTGTTGCAGACAGACAGTGACTAGACTAGGGCTCCAAAGTAACTTTTTAGGCCGGTAGCTCTTACTTCAGTAGTTATGAAGTGTTTTGAGAAATTAGTTCAGGGAGAAATTCTACAGCAGTCCAAAGATAGTTTTGATCCTTTGCAGCTTGCATTTAGAGAGGGCAGGAGTGTTGAGGATGCAAACCTTACTCTGTTAAATTGCTTGTTCAGACACCCGGGAAAACAAAGACCCATGCTAGATTACTATTTATTGACTTTTCTTCAGCTTTTAACACAATATGGCCCCCTTTATTGGTAGAGGAATATATTTCTCTTTTTAACTTAATATTTGTTATCTTAATATTTCTGTGTGGATTGTGAATTTGTTTTTTATCAGAACATTCTCAATGTGTTAGAGTGAATTATGTTAATTTCAATATCATTCTACTGGTTCACGACAAGGTTATTGCTTTTCTCCACTTTTGTTTATTATGTATACTACTGATTGCCAGAGTAGGCATGAGAAAGTCACATTATTAAGTATGCGGATGATTCAGTGATTGATTCAGTCTTCACCATGAACAGGATCTGGGCTGTGGTCCTGCAGTGGAGGATTTTGTGACGTAGTGTAATCAATTTTCTCTTTAGTTGAATGTTAATAAAACAAAGGAAATGGTGATTGACTTTGGTAGGTCTCCACCTACTTTTTTGATGACAACAATTAAAAGTCTGGACATTGAAATTATTAATACTCATTAATACGTGGGTGTGGTGATTGACAATAAGTTGAGATTTCAACCCAATGTTGTGGCTGTTTGTAAAAGGGTTTGACAAAGATTGCTCTTTCTGAGGAAATTAGAATCTGTCCTACTATGATGATTTTGTTTTGCAAACAATTTAATGAATTCACTCTCTCATTCTATATTGTGGAATGGTATGACATTCTAAGTTTGACAAAAAAAAATAGGTTAAGTAGCCCCTCATGGATTTCACCTCAGATTCCACCTCAGTTTGTGAATTTGAACATGTGAATTTGAACATGTGAATTTGATGCATTGATCATAAGCTGCTTGATTTGGAAGTGACCTGAGTTAGCATTGCTTCTTGCATCTCTATTTTTGACATGAATTCGCTGAAGTTATACTAATGTATAACTTCAAGAACAAAGTTCAGATGAGATCTGCACTTACTGCATGAAGAAGAATATCAAGAAGGAGATCAAGCATCCATGTCACAGCTGGCTATATTTCACTCTCCATTAATCTCTGATTGTTTTCACAAAGCTAAGCTAAGTTCTTTTTTATGCTCATTGCTTAAAAGCTATCAGGTTATTGCCAACATGCTTGTTGCTTAAAGCCCGGGGCACACCAATCCGATGATCGGCTGTCGGGCAACGTAGGACCACTTTTAAGTGTCGGCTGACTAAGTTTTCCTGGTGTGTTCTGCACCATTGGCTCTAGTCAGACGTCATTGTTTTTTTGTTTTTTTTAGGCCACTTCAACATGTAGAATTGGCAATGGGTAAGAGAGAGAACCCTGATTGGCTGTTCAGTTTAGTGAAGCACAAGAATAATGGCAAAACAGTGAGCAAACAAGTCAAGGTGGTACAGACAGAAGGCTGTTCTAATTTTACCTCATGTACCTGAGTGTTCCTGTATGAATGTTTAATATTAACATGAGCCGAGTGGAATAAAGTAAGTGATCAGCAAGAATGATATTCAAAAAGGTAAGCATGTGCTGCTTTGTTTACAGTTTGTGTATCTGCAGCCTGCAGTGCCGGTCTCCCTTTCTAAATTACGAATATAGATTAAAATAAATAAAGAAATAGACAGCAGTCTCCTTACACGCAGGCGCAAGAACGCGCGTGTTGGCTGGCAGTCAGCTGTAGTTCTCTTGGTGTGTTCACGTGCAGATTTTTTGCCCCGATGCAGGCGATGCGAGGCAGCAACACAGTCGACATTTATCAGTGCTAGTTCTTTGGAAAGGAATCATACCGTCAATCCAAACTGTATGCTAATTGTATGCAAACTGTATACGTCAATAATCTTTGACGATAGTGGTCCTAACAGAAATCAAGCATAGCGTTAGTTCTGGCAGGTCACGTCAGTCAAGTTCGCACTAGCTGACTCTCAACTGATCCACGTCTACCTATAAGAATACGAGGCCTATCACAGCATACATATATAAGGTCATCAGTATTATCCGCAGCTTATCGTGTCATACTTACCTTCTTGATCTTCTCCTTGTTCCAGTTCCTAGTCTCCAGTCCCTGGTCAACCTCCATGTGATCTATCTACAACAGCAGCAGCATGAATACATCCCAACGGGACCTGCTGCAGAAATTCTCACATCAATCCAGCCACCACCACACTAGTCACCACATTGAGCACTCTCTTCACCCCAATTGATTCTGCAGTTCATCTTTTCTCCCTCTCTCAAAATGGCTGCCCGATCGAGGAATATGTCAAAGTGTTCCTCGAGCGCTCATTTCATGTACCCTGGAATGATAACACCCTGAAGACTGTTTTTTGGACTGGCCTGGATGATAGTCTTTTTTGGCAATTACCAGCAGCTGCGACTACCTGTTCCTTGAGCAAGTATATTGATTATATTTTATGGTTGAGTGGATCATCATAAACTTTAGAGGAATGCTCTGAAAAATCCGATCCCGAACTGGTACCAATTTCCGACTCCATTCCAGTGAAGAAGATTCCCACTCCAAGGAATACAGCATTGCCAATTACAATGGTCACAATGCTTCCAGTGAGTGATCTTCCCAAGTCCATTCCAGTGTTTGAAATCTCAGAGTCCATTTCCATGTGTGAAATCTCAGAGTCAGTCCCAGTGTGTGAAATCTGAGTCCATTCCAGTGTGTGAAATCTCCAAGTGCATTCCAGTGTGTGAAATCTCAGAGTACGTTCCAGCTTTTATGTCAACCCCTGAAAATAAGTGCTGACTATTATTGCCACAGCCATTTTGTGTGTGTGGTCTGCACATTGGCTCCATCCACGGCCAAGGAGGCCGTCCCTGAATTTTCAGATCCGCCCTGGCCCCCAGACCTGTCGGATCCGCCCTGGTTTACCGAGTTTCAAGTGCCGCTCTGGTCTCCTGAGCTTGCAGCACCGCCCTGGTCCCCTGTACTGCCGGCTCTGCCTTGGAGGCTTCATAACCTGCCTGCACTGCCCCGCTCACCTTCCTGTCAAGACTCCAGGACACCTCTCTCCCTCCCGGATTGAACTATTTACGGCCCGTGGATGCGCCTACCGGGAGAAAGGAGTACTGTCACGGTTAGCAGCTCTGTCCCTTCTTCCGCACTACATCTCCCATCATCCCTCCTTCTGCTCACCTGCTCACTGTCAGCAATCACCCAGTCATGATCACCATTTAATTACTGATCACCACCAGCTGTCACCATCACTGTCAACACCAGTTAAAAGGACTCGCCACACTCACACACACTTTGTCTTGTCTCGTCAATGGCTAATACTGAATCCTTCTGGATTATCCCTTACCTAAATCATGCTTCTTGAACTTCTCCTCATTCCAGTTCCTAGTCTCCAGTCCCTTGTCAACCTCCAGTCTCCGTGTGATCTATCTTCAAGAAAAAAAGGAAAGTTAATCAGTACTTCATCGGTGACTGTTTAAAGTTCCTCCTAAAGTTAAATTCCTCCTTTGACCATCTTCATTTTCACTCAGCTACCTGCCATATTGCCCCATTGCTTCCATTATTCTTGTGTTATTAAAGAGTTTGAATTATTTGAAACTTATCGGTCTCTCCAGTCTGTGTTCAATACAAAAAATGGCTTTAAAACAGCTAAGAAGCCAAATTTAGGCTATATGATCAATAAGGTTATTATGATAGATAAAAAATTTGGCAACACTTTACAATGAGGTTTGTTCTTGGATGATATTTGATGCGCCCTATGTACTGTATGTGTGTTAATCAATGTTTATATGAATAGAAGCCTAAATTTGTTCATCATATAAAGCGATCACGATCGTGTCTCTTCATAAGACTTGGATTAGGCCGCTCGATTGATGGATGCACAAAAAAGATGAGAGAATATTAGAAATATTTTCATAAGTGTTATGGAGTTGAATATAAGTCTTAGGGGTTTGGAAGAACATGAGAGTGAGTAATACAATGACAGAATTTTCATTTTTGGCTGAACAATTCCTTGTAGAGATACAACTTTTGATTTTAAAACTCTATTAGTAAATGTTAAATTTAAATTAAGATTAATTAATGCTGTAGAAGTATTGTCCATTGTTAGTTCACGTTAGCTAATGTAATTAACTAATTTTAACAAATATGATACCTTATTGTAAAGTGTCAGTGATGAATTAAATGGAAATTAGTCATTTGTCATCTGAGAATTTTGCCCATGTAACTGTCACATACTGTGGCTGTAAAGAGCATGCGACATGGAGAATATAACAAAAACAGACTTTAATCAAAAATCCAACAAAAGAATACACAGGAGATTATAGGAGAAAAGACTGTGAGAACTGAATGCTTAAAACCACAAGGGAGGCTGATCAACTGAAACAAGTGCAAAACAATCAGTAACCAAGGAAACTAACTAGTGGTGGGATAATGAACAAAGGAAACAGGTACAGGAACTGGAACTAAACCAAAAGAGAACATACACGCAAAGTTGAATAAAGGTAGTGAATCACACAAAATATCTTTTCATTCATACTGCAAAAGTTTCTTTTCTCATAAATAAGCGTATGATTTCAATCAAATGAGCACTTACTCTTTACCTCAACATTTGATTGCAGAAAACACAGTGAAATCCAAGACATGACCTGAACAATTTTTAAACACACAAATTCAGTGTAATATCTGAGATAGGACCTGACTAACTAGTGCGCTGAATAATTCCAGGTGGCAAAATCACTTGTAGCCGTCTCCCTCTGGAACTAATCAATCAGGTACATTCTCACCCTCTAAGCCAGCACACAGGCTGATATGAGTAATTTATGGGACAGAATTAAACCAATACCGATAATGATATTTTCTATGCTGCTTAGCAGCTGGTTTGTCGCTCCTATGTGTGCTCAAAGGTGTGAAAACCATTCTTTTTGGGTTTTGAGTCATGCATGGGAATTATAGTCTCAGTCTCATTTTGGTCATTGCAGGATATGAGCATATTAAAGACAAGGGTAAAGCCTTTATTTGAAAGGAAAAAGCTCACTAGCAGATGAAGACATCTCAATATTCTCATCCAATGATCTAGGGCCATTACAGCTTTGTGACAGATAAGCATTGCATTAATACATTTATTGCATAATGACCTTGAAATATTACATTATCACAGATATAGGCTGCAAAATTAAGACTTTTCAATCCCTCCCTGAAATATCTGCTTTTTTTTGTTTTCTGGTGGATCTAATGTTTCAGAGTTAACTAGTACTGACAGCACATGTCTAGCCATTAGATGTTATAAACATCTGAAGTCCAGTACTCTCATGGAGCGTATATTACTTACACATGTAGTGTGTGCAAATGAAAAAAAAATGAAAACTGGGGTCACCACAAAGGCACAGTGAAGCTAAGTCTTACAGGCAGCCAGGGTATAGCCTAATGTAGCTGTATATGTTCTGCAGTGGATACCAGAATCTTTGCAATTTTCCCCTTTTCCTTGTGGGAGAATTATATATAAAAAAAAAAAAATGAAAAAAAAAATTCCTATTAGGGGCTGGGTTATATATTTCTTTGGTTTGTCTGGTTGGGAGGTATACTTAAACCAGTAACGACAATGATAAATTATTTTTTATATATGCAAAATATATAATGAGTATTAAGTCTGTCATGATTTTGCAAATATATTATGCACGTTTTGCGAGAAAGTGCATATTTTTAATGATGAAGAGGTAATCCATGTGGGTTAGGTGCTCTTAACCTTTTTAATCACTCTTTTTCCCAGCTAAGCAAGCAAGCATGTTACTGATTGGATAATTCAATAAAAATGTCATGACTTTTGTAATAAAATTTCTATTTATTTAAAATGTTTGATTTCTGGCTATTGTAAATGACAAATAATTACAATTTAACACATTTCCATATTTTTATTACTCTGAAGCGATATTTCTGGAAGAAAAAGTTTTACTTTTTCTCATTTAATTTAACATTATACCATTTTGAATACATCAGTTATTCAAAATGGGGCTTGGGATTTGATTTCATGATGTATATGAGACAGAACAAACTTAATAATATAGCCTAGACCATTTAAATATCATAGTATGTACTAAATAGTTACAGTATGTGTACATTATGTGTTTTGTACGATTTACTTATGGAGCTTTGACACAAACTCTTGTTGAAAAAAACATCAGCTCTTTTTATAGGCTACTAGTCTAATTCGTAAATTTTGATCACAAATGTAACAGGAAACAATTATTTTTATTAGCCCATGATAATTACGATAGGCTTAAGCTTTAATCTAAGTCTTATCTAAAAAGCATAATAAAACCACATTTTCAAACACCAAGTCTTTGCTTATAGGACAATATAGCCAATAAACGTGT
This sequence comes from Anabarilius grahami, assembly GCA_003731715.1. Classification (NCBI taxonomy): domain Eukaryota; kingdom Metazoa; phylum Chordata; class Actinopteri; order Cypriniformes; family Xenocyprididae; genus Anabarilius; species Anabarilius grahami. The sequence goes on from RJVU01023003.1 coordinate 1,533,859, forward strand.
TTAATTTTTTATTGTTCATAAAATTGTTACTAAAATTCGATTCGGGGTTTGTGAGTGTATCTTTAACTGTATAACCCAAACTCTTCTTGTAATGGTTCAGGTTAAACGAATGTCTTTCTCACTCAGTGAAGGAGTTGATAAATGTTGAATAGTGGGATGGCGCTTCATTGGAGGGACCGGGAGTCAAACTACACGTGAAGAGTGCGTTTGACATTGGGAGTTTGAAAGTGGAGAGCGACACAGTGAGGCTTCAGCCTCTCGTCAGGGAAACATCACAGTTTATCAACCCGAATGTGACTTCAGTCTCTTCCCGTGATATTTAGCTATACATCAGTACTGGAGATACCGTGAGGAATAATACAAAGTCTCAACATGGGCGCGCGCACGCTGCCGGATCTTGTCGGTGATTTTCAATGAAGAATGTTTAATTTTTCGTATCTTCGGTGTAATTGGACATCCACCATGAATTATGTTTGTGAGAACAGTCGCCTGTAAGGTGCTTGAACTTTCAGGAATACAAATTGCTTGACGGATTCATTTGACATGGACTCAGTGGATGAATAAATCACATAGCTATTCTGTCGATACCAGTAGGCTATATTTTGTCCTGTCACTCAGTTTATCTATTGTCATTTTTTTTTTGCTGAAAGTCCGATGGACCGAGCATCTTCGCACAATAATATACACGCAATAAGGAATTCATGAAGAACTTATTGTTTCGGATAATAATCAGACGGGGTTTGGAAATCTCACAATGAGGCTGAAATCTTCGAGGTTAGGTTACCTGTAAGTACACTCAAGATAGACATTCATTGCTAAACTGCTATTTTTATATTTTAAAAATAATAATAATAATAATCCACAATTAACCATTTTTTTGTATTTCAGATTCTTTCAATTCACGACTCTGTGTTTTTACACTCAGGTAAGTGTTCTGCATTATGTAAGTTTTTGCAAACAAGCATCTCAGACTAATATGTATACACTGTTGGGAAAATGTAATATTGTAACATTGGTTTAACCAATTAGAAATGAGCTACATGAGCCACATTCCCCAGGAGACTGCATAAGTTATAAGTGTCTTTGTAAAATAATTGTAGGTGTTAGTGGATGTTGAACTGGTTGAAGTGGCTTAATTTGATATATAACATCCACATAAACTTACATGTAAAAAAAAGAAGAAAGAAAATAGAAATATCACAGGGATGATTGTAACACAACTTAGCGTTTTCTGTTGGACCCACAAAGACCGAACAAAATAGGACAGTGTACAGGTGTGACAACTGTTAGAATCGCAAACACACTCTTCAGAGTTGTTAGCATATATTTCAGTATTTGTTTCCAATTTTATGTGCTGTTTTCATTTATATGTTTCTTTTATGTTTAATATTTTCAAATAAAAGGTTTAAAACAAAACAAGGGTCGGGTGATCACGGGCAAAAATACATATTTTGAACAAGAATGTTTGCACAATAAATTCATGCACAAAATTTAAACCTTTAAAACATTTTCAATTAGTGTTACAGCACTTATTATTATTGCAACAGCGACACTTTTTGTGCCGGTCATTAATTTTCACAGCTTAGAAATAATTCATAGATTTATACATTTCTTTCATTTGTAGGTAAATGGGAATAATATAACAAAGTTTGAGTCACGTAATGCAAAAGAAAACACTGTGTCACAGACATTGAAACTACTACTCCGTCTCCCTTACAAATATTTTCCAGTAAATCATCATTACGACACACTGAAACCGATAAATATTTCAGGCACATTAATCCTGTGATGTTATATGTGTGTAGTAAATGTGTTATATCTGTGCAAACAACTCATTATTAATAGAGTCATTGGCAAATTGTCAAACATCTTGAAAAGGCGTAAACCTCTAACTTTAAAGGTAATGGCTCTAACATGTGGGCAAGGCGCATGGCTGACTTACAAAAGAAAATCATTATGGGAAAGGGCCCGAGAGACAGGGGTGAAAGATCAGTGTTGGGAGAAACGAACCCTCATTGGCATGTCATCTAGAGTGAGGACAGCGCACTTGCCCTGAGAATGCCAACCATCTTGTGTGCTCCACTTCATTACAGCAGGCACATATGGAATCCTTCAAAATCATTATTTGAATCTGAGAAGCAATTTCACATTTATTGTCCTTAAGAGTGCAGTCCATAATGTTTATATCATTGTTCTAATATTCACATTGAATAATCATAATACAGTTCTTCTGTTTATACACCATGAATCTTTATGTTGTTCTGTCACATTTTTATAGATGACGATGCAGTCCATCTCTGTACCTAATTTTAAGCACCATGTAACGGAGCAGAGTCGTCTATCGGACAGGATGAGTCGGAGATTAACGAGGACTTATCAGCTCTATAGCCGGACCAGCGGTAAACATGTACAAGTCCTGGGCAATAAGAGAGTCAATGCCAACGGCGAGGATGGAGATATTCATGGCAAGTCACAATCTTTGCAGATGCACTATTGTGGATTATTTTACTTTGTCAGCTTTAAACAATAGGACATAACCTCAGGTTACTTTAAAGAATATCCTGTAAATGTCATTGCCAAAAAGTAACCTGCATAGTTTGAAATGGATTCTATATTGTTGAGTTTGGGAATCTCAAGAGAAACCCGTTTCGTTTCTGGAAAACACATCAGTACTCATCTTACCTCTGCAGTCTTAACATTTCCTGAATAGTTCTCCATATAATAAAAGTTATAGAAATGACATGCAATTTTCGAACCTACTCTAACATCATTATTTTTCGTCTTTCATGTCTTCCAAAACAAATGTTTATTGCAAATGTTCCTGTATTATGTGTGAAGCATGATCTAAAGTTTCAATCACTTGTCGAGAGTTTTTTGCTCCAAAATTACAAGTGTATTTTTTCTCTGCTAAATGGGCGGTTGACATATAATTCATAGTATGCCTTGATACTGCAAAAAGGCAATAAAAAAGTCAATCTTGTTTTTACTTGAACTCGATGTAATTTTAAAGCTATATAGTAAGGCACCTGTTTTAAGTGAACTGCGGCACTTCTTCTCCAAACAAAACAGTGGTTAGAATCCCATCCGCTGGGAATGAATTCCTGTCACCAAAGTATTTCTGTGCGTCTAGCCATCTTTCCACTCGTGCAGTCCATCCACTTTGCCCACTTTTTTGGAGGGTCATTTTACGAGGAATTTTCATAGCTTTACAACTCAACGTATGAGTCAGTTTATGAAGAGAGGTGAGGTCAGCGTCACCGGTTTATACCCTTCTTTGTTACTCTTACTTTTACTCTTTGTAGTTTTGGCCTAACACACATGCATTCACACATACAGACTCAATATTAGCATTTTTTCACACTATATTCCAACCCAGACTACATTACAACAATGCAAATCATAAACTCTCCAATACACAATCAGAAGCATCACTCATTGTATATATCACCTGAAAGTGAAATGTAAAAGTAACAAACTTTGTAACATTTCCAGCTAAACTTATTGTGGAGACCGACACGTTTGGAAGCCGGGTTCGAATCAGAGGAGCAAAAACAGGATACTACATTTGCATGAACAAGAGAGGCAAGCTTATTGGACGGGTGAGTTTAAGTAATTAAGTGTGTTTATGTGTAATTATTTTGTACTGATATATCTACAAGGGACCTTCCCTTAACTCTAACAGTAGAGCATGGCGCTATTAATGCCAAGGTCATGAGTTCGATTCCCAAGAAAAGCAAGACCTAATAAAATATGTCACTTTGGATAAAAGAGTCTGCCAAATGCGGAATGCAATGAAATCATACTTCTATGATTTTAATAAAATATAGACAACTAAATTGGCTCGAACGGCACTAATTGTATCACAGGTAAACCCATCATGCCCTGTGAACAAAACTGAACCTCATAAATCTCTCAGGCTTGAATAGCAGATTTCTGAGTTTGTCATTTCAGTCCTCCGCTGTCTGTCTCTTTTTGTTGCCAGAGGAAGGGCCGTGGCAGGGACTGCATATTCACCGAGATTGTTCTGGAAAATAACTACACAGCTTTGCAGAACGCTAAGTACAAAGGCTGGTACATGGCCTTTACACGCAAGGGCCGACCCAGGAAAGCCACGCAGACCCGGCAGCACCAGCGAGAGGCCCATTTCATGAAACGTCTTCCTCGAGGACACCTGTTAACAGAAAAGAAGCCTTTTGATTCAATTCCATATCCCCTCAACAAGAGGACTAAGCATCATCAACGCACAAGCGTGAATTGAGAAAGGGCAGTATCATATCTTATACCGGAGCTCTATCTTAATTTGAGTTTATCTAATGTATGCGCATCCATAGTTCTGGACATCATGGCGAACTGTTGCTGTGTAAAAAAAAGAAAAAAGAAAAAAGGAGCCTGTACAGATGAACGACTGTACTACGAACAGTTTGTTCTGGGACAATGACTGAACTGTTGACTGAACAGAGGACACCGTAAGCCTTGTAATAATGAGCAATGCATCTCTGGGAATGAAACAAGACAGCAGAACACATGACACAAAAACACTCTCAGAAAAATTTGCAAAAATTGTACCTTTAGGGGTACAACAGCTTGTCACTGGGGCAGTACCCTTAAAGGGACAACTTTGGACCTTATTTACCCCTAAAAGGGTACATATTACTACTCTAAGGTAAGCTAACATGTTAAAGGGTTAGTTCACCCAAAAATGAAATTCTGTCATTAATTACTCACCCTCATGTCATTCCACACCCATAAGACCTTCGTTCATCTTTGGAACACAAATTAAGATATTTTTAATAAAATCCGATGGCTCAGTGAGGCCTGCATTGCCAGCAAGATAATTAACACTTTCAAAGCCTAGAAAGGTACTAAAAACGTATTTTAAACAGTTCACGGACTACAGTGGTTCAACCTTAATGTTATGAAGTGACGGGAATAGTTTTTGTGTGGCAAAAAAAAACCCTAAATAACAACTTTATTCAACAATATCTAGTGATGGGCGATTTCAAAACACAGTTTCATGAAGTTTCGAAGCTTTACGAATCTTTTGTTTTGAATCAGTGGTTCAGAGCGCGTATCAAACTGCCAAAGTCACACCCCCCAGTGGTGAATCTTTGAAATTTTGAAACACTTATGACGTAAGGAAGCCTTGTTTACTGAAATCACGGATGTCAGTTTGATACACGCTCTAAACCACTGATTTGAAAAACAAAAGATTCGTAAAGCTTCGAACCTTCATGAAGCAGTGTTTTGAAATCGCCCATCACTAGATGTTGTTGAGTAAAGTCGTTATTTAGTTGTTTTTTTTGCCACACAAAAAGTATTCTCGTTGAACCACTGTAGTCACATGAACTGTTTTAAGAATGTCTTTAGTAGCTTTCTGGTCATCTGAAAGTGTTAATTATCTTGCTGGCAATGCAGGCCCTACTGAGCCATCGGATTTTATCAAAAATATCTTAATTTGTGTTCCGAAGATGAACAAAAGGTCTTACGGGTGTGGAACGACATGAGGGTGAGTAATTAATGCCAGAATTTTCATTTTTGGGTGAACTAACCCTTTAAGGGCAAGCTGCTGAACCCCTAAAGGTAAAATCTTTGCCCTTTTTTTTTCTGACAGTGAACATGGCAGCTACCTACTGATAATCCCAAACGTATGCAGATACACACAGGTTTCATGACGTGTAGTGATATTATCAAAAAAACCTCTTTATTGTTTGTACATGACTATATATTTTTATTGGAAGATTGTAAGATACTTAAAAAAGTGGAAATATTTATTTTAGAGCGTGTATTAAATTCATGTAAAAGTATTGATTTAACAAGGTTATAGGGTGTGTGTGATTCATTGACTCCCTAAACGTCTTTTGTGGGAACTGTAAATTCGGACCGTGATTGATTCGACTCCTTTGAGATGCGCTTCTACGCTGAATTTGCTTTGAAGGAGTCAGCGATCATTAGCTGACAGGTTGAATTCTCGCTCTCTCATAGATCACACTGTATGTGTGTGGGCACATCAAGAACACGAACACGACAAGTGTGGGTTAAAGTTGAAGGCCTCCAGGAACACAAGTCGGCCAAATTGGGAGCCAGTTTCTTTCAGAGTCAGGCTTATTCAGTTGACAACAACAGCAGCCTGAGAGAAACCTCAAGGGCATGCTCGGGTCTATTCAGGAGGTATACCTCCAGGACCGTATAGCTGTTGTTATGTTTTTGGCCCAGCAGTCGAACTCCCAGAAAAAGAGGCCTGAGCCTCAGATAACTGTGAAGCAATATCTGTGACAGGCCGGTCTCGATTGAATGTGCTCAGCAAGTGAGACTGGGCCTTTGAATAGCTTGGGCCTTTTGCTTTAGAAGAGATGAGGTCAACCCACCATTGCTGTCCCAAACAAAGGTTACCACCGTGTAGTTGCATTTCTGCGACCCGCGCACCGTAACCCTCTGATCAAATGCTCCCTTTGTAGGCGCCGTAGAAAAGAAACATGTTATACAATGGTGGACCTGAATAATAACACAAGGAGGGGTCAGCTATCAAAAAAGGAAGCCCAGTCACACAGAGGGGGTGAGGGCGGGCGAGAGAGAGAGAGAAACCAAGAGCGACTCAGGGGGAGAGAAAATGTTCGGGGGGTGTTATGGGTTGAGATGTGGGCGAGAGGGGCTGAAAGAGGGCAAATGGCTGGGAAGAGGCAAAGAGGGGCACAGACGAATGAAAAGGGCCAAAAAAGAGTGTCTCTCTGTTGAGGCAGTTGAGCATGACCATTGAGGCCTCAGGATGGGGAGGGAGAAAGGGAAGAAGAGACAGTGAACAAAAATCACAGCGCTGAGCTCTTCGCCCTGTCGCCTTTTTCCCAGGACTTCTGATTTGTCAGTTGGCCCTTGGACTGTTTCCATGTGCAGAGCCATGTTTTGGTAGAAAAGCATTTTATTGACCTACTAAAACTATTTAAATTGGTGCTTTGTTCTGTTCACTATGCCTGCATCATTCAAAAAATGTGACTTCATTTTGGTATTTTAAAGGGGAAATGTTATTGTGTCTACTTATTGACCACAAATTTCCTAAGTTAGAATTATCGTGCAATATCAATGTTTAAAAAAAATATAAACCAGTATATAAACCAGACCATTGCTACAAATTTGATGCAGGTATTATACATATAAAACAATAAATGTTTGCATTTAGATCATTCAAATTGATCTTTTATGCCTGATAAATTGTTGTCTCGGCGTCAGGCACTGCATGCTGCAGTCTGTTCACTAAAGACTGGGGTACACTGCACAACTTTTAAAATCTGAAAAGATTATAAAACAATAAGCATCATACACTTTCCATCTTGTAAATACAACCCGAATTCCGGAAATGTTGGGAAGTTTTTTAAATTTGAATAAAATTCAAACTAAAAGACTTTCAAATCACATGAGCCAATATTTTATTCACAGTGGATCATAGATTTTACACTTTTATCCACTAAATGAGCTCATTTCAAATTTGATGCCTGCTACAGCTCTCAAAAAAGTTGGCACGGGGGCAACAAATGGCTGAAAAAGCAAGACATTTTGAAAAGATTCAGCTGGGAGAACATCTAGCAACTAATTAAGTTAATTGATATCAGGTCTGTAACATGATTAGAAGTAAAGAAGGGCAGAGCTGTGAAAGAGTGCATAAAAAGATTGTGGAATACTTTAAAAACAATGTTCCTCAACGTCAAATTGCAAAGGCTTTGCAAATCTCATCATCTACAGTGCATAACATCATCAAAAGATTCAGAGAACCTGGAGCCTTTATTGGATGCCCGTGGTCTTCGGGCTCTCAGACGACACTGCATCACTTATCGGAATGATTGTGTCAATGACATTACTAAATGGGCCCAGGAATACTTCCAGAAACCACTGTCGGTAAACACAATCCGCCATGCCATCTGCAGATGCCAACTAAAGCTCTATCATGCAAAAAGGAAGCCATATGTGAACATGTTCCAGAAGCGCTGTTGTGTCCTGTGGGCCAAGGCTCATTTAAAATATACTGTTTCAAAGTGGAAAAGTGTTCTATGGTCAGACAAGTCCAAATTTGACTTGTTGGAAATCACGGACGCCGTGTCCTCCGGGCTAAAGAGGAGTGAGACCTTCCAGCGTGTTATCAGCATTCAGCTCAAAAGCCAGCATCTCTGATGGTATGGGGGTGCATATGTGCATACGGTATGGGCAGCTTGCATGTTTTGGAAGGCACTATGAATGCTGAAAGGTATATAAAGGTTTTAGAGCAACATATGCTCCCCTCCAGACGATGTCTATTTCAGGGAAGGCCTTGTGTATTTCAGAAGGACAATGCAAAACCACATACTGCAACTATTACAATAGCATGGCTTCGTCGTAGAAGAGTCTGGGTGCAGAATTGGCCTGCCTGCAGTCCAGATCTTTCACTTATATAGAAAAATACGTCAAAGACGACCACAAACTCTTCAGCAGCTGGAAACCTATATCAGGCAAGAATGGGACCAAATTCCAACACCAAAACTCAAGAAACTCATAACCTCGATGCCCAGACGTCTTCAAACTGTTTTGAAAAGAAGAGGAGATGCTACACCATGGTAAACATGCCCCCGTCCCAACTATTTTGAGACCTGTAGCAGGCATCAAATTTGAAATGAGCTCATTTTGTGATAAAATGGTCAAATTTCTCAGTTAAAACATTTGTTATGTTATCTATGTTCTATTGTGAATAAAATATTGGCTCATGTGATTTGAAAGTTTTCTAGTTTTTATTTTATTCAAATTTAAAAAATGTCCCGACATTTCCGGAATTCGGGTTGTAAAATAACTAGCTTCTGCCTTCTGTATTCAACTTACGAGAAAAGCGTAATGCCTCAGGCAGTTCAAAACGCTTATGCTACGTCCTATGCCTTCTGTATTCAACTTATGAAAAAAGCTTAACTGACACGACGTGGTCTGGTGGAAGCTAGATATTTTACTTCATAACTTGTTAAATATGGATATTTTTCTTACACAAATGCATCGCTTCATTTTTCCATTTCTTTGTCATACTGATTTAGCCTATAAGTCTAGGTTTAGCATGTATCTGTGCATCATTTTGCCATACATACTGATCAAGGTCAGTGTTTTTATTAAAGAATATTGTATAAGCATTCACTGTAAAGTAACACGTGAAGATTCAAGGTTTTTAAAGCAGTAAACTGTGACCTGCTTGATTTATTCAACGTCTCATGACACACCTTGCGCAGCCTAATTTCTGGCATCACTCTTCTGGCTCTGGTGATGGTAGCAACTGTGGGGACATGCCATTGATATGAGTTGTCAAAATGATTAAAAACATACTGACCATTCACCAGAATCTGCAGCTTTTGCAGTGTGCTAACCTCTCACGGTAACAGCCTCATATTGACCACAGAGAGACGGAAACCATTGTGCATCATTACACTCATGTGTTGACAAGCAGTGCTGTGAGCCAAACATCTGCACACATCATTGAAACCTTCTAGGAGCAGAGCAAGAGTCCTGGCGCTGTCTTCACCCCTTCTCGCACTGCCCAAAGATGGTACGCTCCAGTTCACAGCAATATGAGATTCCAGATTCAACCAATACCTAATGAGATTGTTGGCCTGAGGTCTGTGAAAAATTATTTAGAAATGTCTTACATGGAAAGAATCAGATGTCTATGGGTTAACTGCTACCGAGAGAGATTCTTATAGTTCCTCCAGTCCTGTTTTTGTAGAGGTACCGGCTTTTCTGACAGACTGGTGACCAGTGGACTGGACTTTTGAAAGTTGTTGACTGTTATCTGTAAGTCAGAGTGGATATAATGGGTCATACAGGAGCGATCTGTTGCTAATGCCGTTAGCATTTTGGAGTGAGTTATTGATTACTGATAGTTTAGCAATGTAGTTTTTTTTTCTTCTTTAAAATTGGGTGGTGGTCAACATTTGCATGCTTTGACTGGGTATTCTTGTAAAGAAAGGCATACTTGTAGAAGCTTGACTGAGATGTAAAGCAATCAATTAGCATTTTTGAATTTCTGGTTCCATAGTCCAATATTTGTTTTGAAATGGTTTTTAGTTAAATGCCTGAAATAAGCTCAAGGTATTTTCATGTTTTATTCTATGATGTGAAATACATCAGTAAAGTTTTTTAAGCTTTTACATGTCTTGGAAAAAGGTTTCTAACAAGTGGCTAAATGTGACTGGATTTAACTACACAACTTTTGCCTGGATTTTTGGAGTTGATGCTAGTTGCCAAAAGTCAGAGCCAGTCTGCAAATTTTGGCCACTCAGAGATTTTGCAGAAAATTGCATAGTGTGTGATGGGCTTAGACTCTGATTTTTTAGCTTTAGACTGTGATTCCATCCAGTCTGGAAGATTTCAAACATGCTTTAGATCACATATAGATCACGTTTATGTTTCTGTACGAGCTTGTTATGTTCAGAAGGACATAACATTCTGGTAGAGTGTGATCCTCAGTCGTTTAGTGCATGATGTCCACTTTTTTTCTGTAACTACAACCCAAATTCCGGATATGTTGGGACGTTTTTTTTTTTTTTGAATAAAATGAAAACTAAAAGACTTTCAAATCACATGAGCCATTATTTTATTCTCAATAGAACATAGATGATCATTTTTTTTTACAATTTATGCACAAAATGAGCTCATTTAAAATTTTATTCCTGCTGCAGGTCTCAAAATAGTTTTGACGGGGGCATGTTTACCATGGTGTAGCATCTCCTCTTCTATTCAAAACAGTTTGAAGACGTCTGGGCATCAAGATTATACGTTTCTGGAGTTTTGGTGTTGGAATTTGGTCCCATTCTTGCCTGATATAGGTTTCTAGCTGCTGAAGAGTTTGTGGTCATCTTTGACATATTTGTCTAAAAGATCTGGACTGCAGGCAGGCCAATTCAGCACCCGGACTCTTCTACGATGAAGCCATGCTGTTGTAATAGCTGCAGTATGCGGTTTTGCATTGTCCTGCTGAAATACACAAGGCCTTCCCTGAAATAGACATCGTCTGGAGGGGAGCATATGTTGCTCTAAAACCTTTATATACACCTTTCAGCATTCATAGTGCCTTCCAAAACATGCAAGCTGCCCATACTGTTTGCACTTATGCACCCCCATACCATAAGAGATGCTGGCTTTTGAACTGAATGCTGATAACATGCTGGAAGGTCTCCCTCCTCTTTAGCCCGGAGGACATGGCATCCGTGATTTCCAACAAGAATGTCAAATTTGGACTTGTCTGACTATAGAACACTTTTCCACTTTGAAACAGTCCATTTTAAATGAGCCTTGGCCCACAGGACATGACGGCGCTACTGGACCATGTTCACATATGGCTTCCTTTTTGCATGATAGAGATTTAGTTGGCATCTGCAGATGGAACGGCGGATTGTGTTTACCAACAGTGGTTTCTGGAAATATTCCTTGGCCCCATTTTTGTAATGTCATTGACACAATAATGCTGATGAGTGATTTAGTGTCGTCTGAGGGCCCGAAGACCACGGGCATCCAATAAAGGTCTTCGGCCTTGCAATTTGACATTGAGGAACATTGTTTTTAAAGTATTCCACAATCTTTTTATGCACTCTTTTACAGCTCTGCCCATCTTTACTTCTGAGAGACTCTGCCTCTCTAAGACATCCCTTTTATAGTTAATCATGTTACAGACCTGATATCAATTAACTTAATTAATTGCTAGATGTTCTCCCAGCAGAATCTTTTCAAAATTTCTTGCTTTTTCAGCCATTTGTTGCCCCCGTGCCAACCTTTTTGAGAGCTGTAGCAAGCATAAAATTTGAAATGAGCTCATTTAGTGGATAAAAGTGTAAAATTTCTCTGTTTAAACATTTGTTATGTTATCTATGTTTTATTGTGAATAAAATATTGGCTCATGTGATTTGAAAGTCTTTTAGTTTTCATTTTATTCAAATTTAAAAAACGTCCCAATATTTCCGGAATTCGTGTTGTACATCATAACTTGTTAAATATGGATATTCTTTTTACACAAACACATTGCTTCACTTCAGAAGGCCTTTATTAACCCCTGGATCCATGTGAAGTACATTTATGATGGATGGATGCACTTTCTTCAGCTTCATACTCGTTGGTTCCATTCACTGCCATTATAAAGCTTGGATGCGTCAGAAAATTTACTAATACAACTTTGATTGTGTTCATCAGAAAGAAGAAAGCCATATACACCTAGGATGGCTTGAGGGTGAGTAAAGCTTGGGGTAATTTTAATTTGAAAGTGAACTAATCCTTTAAACCTCCACTTTCGTCATTGTAAAATATTACATTGTTTCCATGTTAAAACCCAAAACAAGAGACTGCAGTGTCAGCTGCTAATGCTGGCTGGTGAATTCCAGTGTAGAAAACATCCTCCTCGGAGGCCATTATACACAATAGTGAGAATGACTTGTGGGTTAGTGCCTGTTTTATGCATACAGTCTCTTGGTTTGGCACAAAAGCTGTGGACTGGGAACTAAAAGCAAAGAGTCACCAGAGTCAGAAACAGTATATTCACATGGTATTGTTGTCTTTCCCTTAAACCAACAGAGAGTTTGTGTTTGTGGTATTCTATTTACAGTATAAACACAAACAACAGCACTGTAGTGCATGCCAAACATCATCTATGAACACGAGAGGAATACAGATAAAATAAATGAGCCAAGATAAATGAAATGTTTAATTTTCCCACGATGCACATCATGGAAACTGACGAGTGGAGATGGCAGTAATGAGAGTACATGGAAGCTGAAGTTCAATCACCTTCATGTAATAGAAATATGATGATGAATTTCAAATAATAATGCAACTGGACAAATGCTAGATGCATAAGTTGTCAGTTTATGAATTTGCTTCAAGTAAACACATCTGTTTAGCTGTACATTTACCACAAGGGACTTTGTTCCATTTTGTAAAAGCATTTCAAAACAAACTTCCTGGTTAAAAATTAAAAGCACACTAGTGTGAAAAACAGTGCATTTTTTCCATATTTTGATGAATGTTGACAAAATTATGCACACATAATGCTTTTTTCAATCAAAAACTGAGGTGCATAAGCTCAGGTCAACGAGGCCTACAATCAAACAGTTCCAAAAATAAATACGAAACTTGTCTTAAATGAAAGAAAACAAGTTGATCAAAAGATTTAATGATAATATAGCATAACCAGATATTTACAAGCAATTTTTAAATGACCGGTCATATTTGACCAGGAACATCAAAAACATTACATAATTTTAAATTAAATTAAATGTAATTTAATTCTTATGCATCTGCTATAATTATTTTATGATTGTTTTAAGTCTTTTATGTAAAACCGAATTTGAATTACTTATTGTTTATGAAATGTAATATTTAAACAAACTTACCTTGCCTAAATGCACAAACAGTGTCCACTAAGTGATGATTTAAATCACAACAAATTGCTGTCTAATATTTTTTAAGCTATAGTGTGGAAATAGCTGGAATACAACAAACTCCTTATAATTATTTTATTTTATTTCAGTCAGTGAATTAGCATTATTTAACAATGAACAATTGTAGGAACATCAATCAGGACATTTGAAATTTTACATCGAAAAAAATAATAATAACACATTGAAAAAGAGTTGCTGGGATGCACAAGGCTGACAGAAACATGGCAAGGTGAGACACAGAGCTGAAGTGAACGTGCAGAACCGCTGACAGACAAATACAATAATGCAAACGCTCTGGATCCACAGCAGTTCACTGAGTTTTACAGTCAATATCTCCTTCACTTGTCCCCTTCAGTTTCTTCAGTTCCCCAAGCAGCTCCTGTTCCAGTGTTAAAATCTCTTTGGGCTTCTTGTACTACAACAAAAGCGAGAGAAACTCCATATAAAATCCATTGCTGGATGGAATAGCTGAGCACTGGAGCAGTCAACAGAGGTAAGAGCAGTTCAGTTCAACCTTCTCTACTTAGGTGAACCAATAAAAAGTGACGGCATAGTTGCCCTTTTGATGATCTGAGACCAGAATTGTGCGCTCTCTTAGTGGGGATTATGGTTTTGGCAACCTGGTCCCAGATCCACGCAAAAGGGAAAGTTCCTCTACGTGATGCGGAAAAAACTGAACACATACCTTACAATACAGAAAGAGCTTAGAGAAAGTGATTAAGTGAGACAAGCGGTGAGAGTTCACTCACGCTGATGATTAAAGTGTTGTTGGCGTGGGTAAAACTCAAGGCCGCGCTCTCCAAAGGCAGCTGGCAACGGTCGAGATCTGGAATACTGAACTTCTTATAGTACCTGGGAAATGAGGAGATGAACAAGAGAATGTTTCTCATGGCCGGCCATCCATCTTCCATTTAGATCAACAGTGCCACCTATAGGGTTACTGTAGGGCTATAGAGTGCAACAGTCGGGTTTCAGAAGCAAAAACTCCATTCATTTTCTCCATGGGGAAATCGTTTTTTAACAATAACTTAGAAACCTTTAAAGACAGCCTTGCTGTGAGCTACAAGGTTGTTAATTGATAGTATTTGCTTCTGTTTAAGCTGTCAGCCCACATTATTTCACTTAGTTTAACAGCAAAATTCATGGTGAAAAACTATATTACCCATGGTGCAGTACAGAAAATTTCACCAGAGAGTCTAAATGTGCCAAAAGATCTCTTTAGCCCCGCGAATGATGTCGGTCTCCCGACACTCTCAAAATATTTCAATATTTCATTATATAAGCATATTTTGCAATAACTTATATATACAGTATAATATTATATGAGGGAAATTGTATACTTATAAATAGTATATACTTATATATTGTTATTTCCCTCAATAAAGCCATTAAGTATACAGTCTTTTTCAACTATTTTTTGTCAGATTTTTCAAATACTTTTTGCTTCAAATCAAAGTTTGTAGGATTACGATTCACCACGTAGCTGGTTGGCTTGGTTCATGGTTTGTAACGCTTTAACAAAGACTATTTTAAAATCCCTATGGGAAAAACTCCGCTGAAAAAGTGAGCAGGCACTGCTGCACTCTTTTGCAACTATACAATATGTTCAGCAACACACTTTTCACCAGGTATATTTTAGTTAAAACTGAAACTAAAACAACCATAAAAACATTTCAAAACTTGAAATGCAACAAACTTGAACTTAAACAAAATAAAATATAAAAACATATTTCAGCTACTTGCCAAGGCAACATCACATGTTTATTAATAACTAAAACTTACATAAAAAAATATTTAAAAGAAAACAAAAAGATTTAAAATATTAGTAATTACTATAATAGTACCTCAATGATACTAAAATAACATTGCTTTTCACTAGGTAATCCCAAATCTATAAGCAGAAGTTGCCTTTAGACAAATTTTATTTAATATGATTATTGTATTTCTCTAATTTTAATTGAATGCATAAATGAACATGATTAACAACTACAAGCATTGTATAGCATTATATATAGCTGTTGCATAAACTTCCCACTTTAAAACAAAATGTGACACTTTGTCCAATTCAAGCCAGACAGCATGAACACATATTATAATACAGTCAAATAAACATTACATTACTTTAAAACACTCAACTGATAGGCCACAATCAGCACTAGTTGGTTTTAAAATGGTTTAGCAATCCAAACCCTCCTACTTGCATCAGTTTTAAAGAACTCACTTTTTGTTTGAGGTTCGAATGACACAACATCTTTCCATGGGCTCTGCTGATACACTGTAGACTTCAATAGGATATGGAATATTACGGATCCTCCATTGGAAACTGGTCTTTGTGTCCTTGCGCATGAACAATGGCTGTGGACATAAAAACACTTAAGATAACAAAACAGATGGCCTAGCACTTGTCATTAAGACATCAAGAAAATGAAATGAAACCTTACATTTGAACTGTTCTCTTTTATTAAATCAGAGGTAACGTTAATGCCATTTGGGGTTGTTTCACCAACTTCCCATGTCCACTGCCCCTGCCCTCCAAAGGTGGTTTTATGTCGCCACTTTCGCACTAAAGAAAGATGGAATGATTACAAAATACATATCTGAATTAGTATGGGATTCAATAAAGCAAAACCAGAAAACAAATCACTTACAGACAAGTTCATCTGTTTTCAGGTCGTACTCCTCAGTCATCTCATTGCCGTCCTCGAACAGATAATGAACTTTCCTTTTCCCTAATGAGAAAGGCATATGAAGGCATCTCTCAATTCATACTCATTTGACAAAATTCACGCTTTAAAATAAATAAGCAATTCTTTTAAATAGTAACTTATTTTTATGATATTTTGCCTTGGTTGCGATGCTATTAGCCAGTAGCAAATTTATTCGACTTAAAACACTTGTTAGCAAAACTATTAGCAATACTGCCAGCATAAACACACATACAAAATAGCTCATCTAAAAAGATCACAGAGGATATATGCGCACCATCAGATATTAAAGCAGTTTTCTTGGCTTTCCGAAGCGCATCTGCCCAGTGTTGCACAGCCATGCTTCATGCGCTTTCATTTCCTCAAACAGTCCCACGCCTGAGGTTGCCAAGGCAACCGCTATTTCTCAAACAAGATATTTCGTATCTTTAATGTATTTACAAAATGTATATACAATAAAATATTTGATTACAATTATGAAAAGTATTACAATTAAGTACTAAATCAATGTATAATTTAATGTTATTCATTTATTCATAGTCAAGTTTTGACTATGACCCGGAAGTTGATCCGTTTAAAACCTAAAACACTCGTGTGTTGTTCCTAGGAGGAGGAGCTGGAAGGGGTTGGTATGGGGTGTTTTTAAATCATCTAAGTTGTTATTATAAATTATTGTGCTTTTAAAGATTTATAACGTTTAATATATGTTCTAATAGAGCGTTTATTCTCTTGCTACTCTGGTTGACTATATAAGGACATTAGTCAGTCTTATGGATCCTTCGGATAGTATTTCTGCTTTGACGACCATGCCACTCTTCTGTAGGTTCGATTTGTGTATTTCTATAGCTATGTGAAGCCTACTGATCCCAATCATTTTGTTTTTAAAGCTCCTTTCCTTTCCCTTGCCGGAATGGAGGGTCATGGTATCCTGAAAGCCTTCCCTAAAGTAAAGAGACCCAGGCCTAATGATCAGAAGGACGAGCCTCTCCACAAGCGGACGCCTGCTGAACCAATAACAGGTTCATAATTCTCCCTCCAAAGTACACTTGAGTAGAGCAACAAGGACTGTTTGAGAGATTGAAGCACCATATTTTACTGCATGTAAATATTTTGACAAATAGTTATCTTCCTATTTCTTCCACTGAATTATATATGTTTGGATGAGTGGTAAAGCTGTTCCTTTTAAATTGACGGTCATTTTAATAGTTTGGGATGTTACCTTGAATTGGTTTGAATAATAATCACCATTATGCCAAATATAATGGTATATATAGTTAATTGCCCTAGTTCCATTGGTTTCCAAACCAGCCAACATACCAAAACAACTAGAAAAAGTAGTTCTGTCAGGACCACTACCATCAAAGATGATTGACACTTAGCATACAGTTTTGACAGTATATGTTTCTGTTCTGGGCAACAACTCCCCACCCATCCATGCAGCCTAGCATGTATAAGAGCAGGGAGCGCAGCGATAACCCCCTTAGGATAAATCGAAAAGAACCTACATAAAAGTATTACATTCTATACGTCACTAAAAGGGTTAGTTCACCCAAAATTGAAAATAATGTCATTAATTACTCACCCTCATGTCGTTCTACAATCCTAAGACCTTCGTTTATCTTTGTAACACAAATTAATATATTTTTGATTAAATACGATGGCTCAGCGAGTCCTGCATAGACAGCAATGGTACTTCCTCTCTCAAGATCCATAAAGGTTCTAAAAACATATTTAGATCATGTGAGTTCAGTGGTTCTACCTTAATATTATAAACCGATCAGAATATTTTTTGTGCACCAAAAAAACAAAATAACGACTTTTTAACAATATCTAGCGATGGCCGATTTCATAACACTGCTTCATGAGGCTTCGGAGCTTTACGAATCGAATCAGTGAATCGGAGCACCAAAGTCACGTGATTTCAGCAGTTTGGCGATTTGATACGCGATCCGAATCACTGATTCGACTCAAAAG
Organism: Anabarilius grahami; assembly: GCA_003731715.1. Classification (NCBI taxonomy): domain Eukaryota; kingdom Metazoa; phylum Chordata; class Actinopteri; order Cypriniformes; family Xenocyprididae; genus Anabarilius; species Anabarilius grahami. Next base: position 1,551,959 of record RJVU01023003.1, read on the forward strand.
ATTCATAACGCTCTGAAGCAGTGTT
>RJVU01023003.1:1552048-1572422 GCA_003731715.1 Anabarilius grahami
AGCAATGACATTTCCTCTCTCAAGATCCATTAATTTACTAAAAACATATTTAAATCAGTTCATGTGAGTACAGTGGTTCAATATTAATATTATAAAGCGACGAGAATATTTTTGGTGCGCCAAAAAAACAAAATAACGTCTTATATAGTGATGGCCGATTTCAAAACACTGCTTCAGGAAGCTTCGGAGCGTTATGAATCTTTTGTTTTAAATCAGCGGTTCGGAGCGCTAAAGTCACGTGATTTCAGCAGTTTGGCGGTTTGACACGCGATCCGAATCATGATTCGACACGCTGATTCATTGTGCTCCAAAGCTTCCTGAAGCAGTGTTTTGAAATCGACCATCACTATATAAATGGTTATTTAGTTTTTTCACTTATGGGTGTGGAACGGCATGAGGGTTAGTAATAAATGACATTATTTTCATTTTTGGGTGAACTAACCCTTTAATGTATAATCAGTAACGTCATTCATGTAACACCATAATCAAGATTATGATTCAAAGTGTAATATTTGTCTTGACTGTAGACGAGAGCAGGATCTGGGGATGGAGGAGAGTAATTAGGGATGCTGTGATAGGCATCATATTCCTATAAGTAGACATGGATCAGCTGAGAGTCAGCTGATGCGAGCTTGACGGACGTGACCTGCCAGAACTGATGCTATGCTTGATTTCTATTCTATTATCAGATTTTTCTGAAACAATTTCCACTGCTGATTCCAGTATATTTTTAGAAGAATATTATAATTAATTGTATGTTTATCTCTGCCTTCACAACATGTTTCGTGCAACCCAATCAGGTATGAGTAGTAGTAGTGGTTGTATTTTAAATGTGTTTGCTTCTTTTTCTTAGGGACATTTTTCCAAGGAGTCACAATATACATAGTTCCAGCTGGCATAGGGAAAGCCAGGTGTGACATATTTCATCGACAGATCACCCAGAATGGAGGACAGGTAGTGTCCACATTCTCTCCCAGCTGTACACACATTGTGGTGGATGATTCAGTCGATTGTAATAGAGCTCTGAGACTTCTGAAAGTGGAAAGACTGCCCTCTGCTGTTCAGCTGTTCAAATGTACTTGGTTGAGCTCCTGCATTAGTGAGAAAAGATTACTAGACCCTGAAGACTACAGCCTCCTTCCTCCTGAGAGGTAGGGCACTGGAGTCTAGACTCAATTGTAATGGCATTGCTTGCAGTTTTATTTAAAACCATTCTATATGATATTTAGACACTTGTTGTTTGATGTTTGAATACATTTATAAATGTTTATTCTGTAGGAAATTGTGTAGAAATAAACACTTAATGAACATGTCTTCAGCCCCACAGTTGCCCCTGCTGAGAAGTTAAATGAGACGACAGTCGGCCCAGTTCCAGAAGTAGCAGTAGCACAGGATTCTTTGAAAATCCTTGAAAACGAGGATCCTCAAGCAAATCTCACCGAGACGGTAAGAAAGGGAAGGATGGCAGGTTATTGTCTCCACCTGTAAGATCCATCATTTGTTTTTCCCCTCTTGCAGTGCATTTAATATGACTCATTTCACAGGTGACAGAGATTCAGGAGGAGCACCATGAGGAAGATGGTGTATCTCAGAATGATCTGGAGGCTTTGATCAGTGGTGTTCACCCATCTGAGAGCAACCAAGACCAGTGCCAGAGTTTGGCAGATAATCCAGTTTTGTCTGGGAAGTGGGTCTGTTCCCAACCGTCCACGACTAAAGGGGAGAACCATAACAAGCACATTACTGACAAACTGGAGCCGCTGGCAAAAGCCTATACGCACACGGGCGATAAATGGAGAGCTCTAGGCTACTCTAAAGCAATCAATGCACTTAAAAGCTACCACAAGCCCATCACTTCATATGAGGTCAGTTCTGATACGCATATGAGTCCTTAGAGGTTTTAGGGTTCACGGAGGTGCTTGTTTGTGTTAAGAACACATATGGTTGCTGTTGCAAAGGTAGTTTGCATCTTAAGACTAGTTCCAAACATTCAACAGTGATTAATTTAGTGATTTATAATAGTACTTATGAAAAGAATATACTAAAATAATATTATTATGCTTTTTAAAATTTTCAACTTTCTTTGATGTATAATGCAGTTTGAGCATGAAAAAGTTCCGCTAAGTTACTAAACACAAAGTCCACTCCAAAGGGCGTTATTGTCTATATCAGTAAGTACCGTTTCAGAACTCCTTTAAACGCCTCAACTGTAGACTTGAGTTCTCCTTCGGGAACGTACATGACTCGCCACAATAATTCTCATTTAAATAATTCCAGCACAAGGCATATGCAAAATACGGTCGATGATGCCTTGTTGAGTTGCGTTAGTAGTGTGTTGAAACTCACTGTTATGGTAAGGGTCTTGACATTTCCAGAACACGCATGAAGCGGTTGGCAGATCACAACACACTGGTCCAGCCGACTAATCAGAGCACATTGCGCTTTTCAGACCAGAACTAAACAAAGTGTTACTGACAGACTGGGAAGAGAGGTGCTGCAACAATGTAAAATATGTTTTTGAAGATTCAAGAATGAAACCCTATTCTAGTAGACTCCAAAAACAAAATCAACACTTTTTAAAAGTGCACAATATGGCTTCTTTAATAATCATTACCAGTTTTGATCTTGGACATAAACATGTTTTTTACCACTTCTATTTATAGGAAGCATGTAAAATTCCAGGCATTGGTAAACGCATGGCAGACAAGATCATGGAAATCATGGAAAGTGGACACTTGCGTAAACTGGATCACATTGGGGAGGAAGTGCCTGTTCTTGAGATGTTCACTAACATCTGGGGTGCTGGGGCCAAGACTGCACAGATGTGGTATCAACAGGTAAGACTGTCATACAAGGAAACTCTAGTTCAACATTTAATTTGAAAGTTTAATATTAATTGTGTAAAAATGTGCATTTGTATGTGTCGGGTGCCACTGTAATGCAACATTATTATTCAAAATGATATTGAGCCCCACATATGACATGGCAAGATATTGAATTAAGAAATCATTCCCACACTTGAAATTTGAGGAATTGAGCTAAAACGAGGGAAAGAAATAATAAGTTGTGGCCATGAATTAATAAGTCATGGGAACAAATTCTTAATTCATGGCCACAATATCTATTTATTCCTTCCACGTGATATGCAGGGCTCCATAAAATTCCCTCGTACATGACAGATAATCACTAAAAAAGTGTGTTCTGGGGGGAAAAAAAGGGTTCAGATTATGACAGCTCTAGACTGTACATGACAAAAAAAGAAAAAGAAAAAGAAAAAAAAGCCTGTTAACTAATCAGGAAAAACATGGAGGCAGCTCTCTGCCAACTTCAATCCATAATGTAAATTTAGAGCCGGGTTAACTGATTGTCCAAACTGTGGGCACTTTTCACACTTTCGAGATCTCAGACATGAAAGTCATCTGTAAACTGTCAGTACATTCCATTCAGAAGTAAGCAAGCCTATACCAGGTTCCCTCCAACGGCTTCACCCTCCTCAGTGACTGCTGTAGCGGTCGAAAATTACAGTCATTCGAAATGCACTTTAATGCCATATTTTCAAGCCAAGATGGAGAATGTTTGGTGTTACTAGTAGTACAGAACATTTACAACAGCTTTGTACCCTGTGGAACGTACAATATTCCATAATATTAAGCAACAACCATAATATTTTACGTTTACGTTTAAATGGATGATTTGATTTCTTTTACTATCAAAGGGATTTCGCACACTGGAGGATATTCGCACTAAAGCAGTTTTGAATCACACTCTCAGGATCGGACTAAAACACTATGATGATCTCCTAGAGCGGATGCCGAGAAGCGAAGCAAATGCGATCGAGAAAAAGGTTTGTACAAACCTTATTTTAAATGGCCTGCAGTAAAAGACGAAGAAGAAAAAAACATAACCAAGCAATTAAACAGAGGGATTTCCTTTGTTCTTACTATCCATAACAACATCATGCGGTTGTGAAGAACAAGAATGTATCTACTTGATATTCAAAGCAGTAAATAATAGAACTGAATTTCTTGGCAGCAGCAAGACTGTCAATCTTTCTCAGTTGGCTGATGGACATAACAGAGATTGTTAGTGAGTCTGTTGTCCCATAGGAAGAGTGGGAGTCCTTGAAAGCTGGCGCTTCATAAGTCAGAAGCTCCTGAGCTCCCTTACGGAGTTTTTGGCCCAAGCCAGTTGTTTTCTTACTATTACTTGGAATTGTCTCCAGTTTTCCTCTTAACAGACCTGATAGATAAAAAGGGCAGATGAGTGCAGCATGTGCTGTCCTATCTTGACAGAATGATATGTAGAGCATGTAAACTTATGTGCTCTCAGCGTTTCAGCTCCAAATTGCCAGAATGCCAGGTACAAATAATTTTAAACCATCATGTCCTTACAACACTGCTTAAATCTGACAAATGTTATTTTAATTATTTAATCTTTTCTGTAGTCTTTAAATGCAAGTTTTTCTTTCCAAATGAAAAGGATGACATATTATGCCAGAGAGTTATAAAAATCATTTACACTACCATTCAAAAGTTTGTGGTCGATAAGATATTTTAAGGTTCTTGAAAGATGTCTCTTCTGCTCACCAAGGCTGCATTTATTTGATCAAAAATATAGTAAAAACAGTAATATTGTGAAATATTTTTACAATTTTAAAATAACTTTTTTTTCTATTATAATATATATTAAAACGTATGTTTTTTTCCCCGTGTTAGCAAAGCTTAATTTTCAGCATCATTACTCCACTCATCAGTGTCACATGATCCTTCAGAAATCATTCTAATATATACTGATTTAGTGCATATTTCCTATTATTATCAATGTTGAAAACAGCTGTGCTGCTTTATATTTTTGTGGAAACCATGATACTTTTTTTATTCTGTGATGAATTCAAAGTTCAAAAGAACAGCTTTTTTTATTTTTTTATTGTAACAATGTAAAAGTCTTTTCTTTGACTTTGGATTAATGTATGCTTGCTGAATAAAAGTAGTAATAAAAAATTACCCTAAACTTTTAAATAGTAGTGTATATAAATTATATCAATTAAATAAAAATGGATACATATGAACAAAATAAATTATACAACTAACAAACATGAATATTTTGTGACTGACAGGTGAAGGAGGCAGCTCACAGTGTGGACACACAGCTGGTGGTTATGGCATGTGGCTCATACCGCAGGGGCAAGACCACATGTGGAGATGTGGACATTCTGATCACTCACCCTGATGGAGAATCGCACAAGGGTGTTTTCAGCAAAGTGTTGCACTTCCTCCATCAGAGTGGTATGCTGTGATATTACAGAGAAATTTAGAATAATTTAGCTTGATTCAATAAACTCACAATTCATATTATTTTTTTGATTTTACCATCCAGGTTTCCTGACAGAAGACCTTGTTAGCCATGAGGAGAACGGTGAGCAGAAGAAGTACATGGGCATCTGCCGGCTTCCAGGCCCTTCACAGCGCCACAGACGCCTAGACATCATTGTAGTGCCCTATGCTGAATTTGCATGTGCTCTTCTGTACTTCACTGGCTCCGCCCACTTAAACCGATCAATGAGGGCATTGGCTAAGACCAAAAACATGAGCCTATCGGAGCACTCGCTGAACTGTTCTGTCGTGCGGCAGCGTGGCGTGAAATTGGTGGCGGGAACTCCTTTACACACACCGACGGAGAAGGATGTCTTCAAACACCTGGGCATACCTTACAGAGAACCACATGAGCGAGACTGGTGACATGGCTAGATACATATTATTTTACTTGGGAACCTCCTTATGATTTTATGGAATCATGATGATGTAATCACATTTTTAATGTTGGAGTGCATAAAGGGTTGTTCTGTAGTGATGAATTTGAGTTTTTATCCTTGTATCAAATGGCATCAGAGATCTTCAAGGACTTTTTATTGGATGTATTTTTAATGAGAGAATTAATATCTCTTGATTTATGCTACTAAAAATATGTAAATTATTAAAACGCCTCAAAAGTATGAACTTGTGGTGTTCATGAATAAATTCGATGAGCAAACCATCTCATTGGTGAACAAGAGGTGAACACTTTTTCTATAGCCCTTTTTCCCCAAAGTCCAGTAGTTGGCAAAAGGAAGAAAAACTACTTTTACTATTAGTGCTTCCTTTTTTGTTGTCAAACATTCTTTATAGTCTATTAGTAGGTTGTGTCGACACATTTGTTGATTTGGTCATCTTGAATGACTGTTTTTAGGAATCAGTTAAGTGAATCATAAATGACTCACTCAACACAAAAAAACATTTTGGCCTAAAGTTTCAGCATCTTTATTTCCTGTGTTTTACCAGAATACCAGGTCAAAATTTGTCAATAAGGTTATTTCCACTGTGACATTTATGGCGATAGGGAGATGAATGTCTCAAAATTGGTTTGCGTGATGGGTAAATACCACATTCATATTTGATATTTAAACCTGATTATAGAGTACTTGACTAAGATTTACATTTACTATTAAAGCTACAATATGTAAATTTTTTGCCGCTAGAGGTCGCCTATTCAAAACAAAGGCGTAGCTTCCTCAGATCAAGCGTATGAGGTAACACAGTGCTGTTTATCATATTAGAGACATTTGAGTGTGTTGAAAATGTTATAACGTTACTCTGTACTTTCGCTCGGTGGCTGCTGTGAGACACTTGTTGCACACTGAAGTAAGCTAGATACATTTTTAGAATTTCATTAATAAATGCTGGGTGGCTTGTGTTGAAAATGGCATGAAATTAATTTTAAAACGTATTGCATGATGGAGAAAATGCTGTATTAGCAGGCGACTCCTGGCCAAGTCCCATAGCCTTGGTTAAAATTGCAATTTTCTCACGATTTACAGATAGTTGGAAACATTTGGGATATTGTAAGTACTTAACTGAACAAAATATATAACACTGGCCTAGTGGTTTTTGGATATTTTACTGGAAAAATTTTACATATTGTGCCTTTAACATGATAAAAAAAAAAAAAAAAATCATCCAGCAATTTATTTTTGAACAAATTGTGTGTTTGCTTTGCATTTCACCCATCCAAGTGCACACACACACATTATGAACACACACCCGAAGCAGTGGGCAGCTATTTTTGCTGTAGAGCCAGGGGAGCGATTGGGGGTTCGGTATCTTGTTCAAGGGCACCTCAGTTGTGGGTAATGAGAGTGGAAGAGAGCTATGTTCATTCACTCACCCCACCTACATTTCCTGCCCGAGACCTTCGGGTTGTCTGACTCTAACCACTAGGCCACAACTGCTAAATCTTAGACCAGTGGTTCCCAAACTTTTTTGCTTAGAGTACCCCCTGAAGGGATTACCATCCTTCTGCGTACCCCAATATTTGCCCCCTAAATGAATTTTCCAGTGCATATTTTTACCTTTATGAATAACTTTATAAAATAAATAATGTTTTAAATAAAAAATGTTCAATAGAGAAATATGCAATGATGGTAAAACTAAGTAAAACTAAAATATTAATCTAAACTAAACTAAAATATTAAACTAAAACCGCCAGTAGGTGGTTATTTTTTACCTCTAATACGCCACTATGTCCAACTGCGTTCAGCACTCGCTTAGTGAGGTCTGATCGCGCTCTGACAACGGCAGTGATGTCTCGCACTCATTGAAGTATATGCGTGAGACATCACTGCCGTTGTCAGAGCGCGATCATAGTGGCGTATTAGAGGTAAAAAATAATATAAATACTGTTCGTTTTCTTGCACAAACCGATCGTTTCGTGTCTTAGGACATCAATGTGTCCTCACGAGCCGCAGGGTTTAATTTGGATTTGACTGTGCATGTTTTTTGACTCTTATAAATTGTGTTCCCATTGACACGCATTATAAGACTGACAGACGGCAACGGTTGCAGTTAAAAATCATAATTTGTGTTCTACTGAAGAAACAAAGTAACCTACAAATCCAGACTCAAAACACATCTTTTTATCTATGCATTTGCTGATTGAGCACTGTGCTATGTCCGAACTGTTTGCACTTTATTTTATACATATCTTTTTTTATTCTCTTAATTCCTTTTCCTGTTTTTATTTCATTTTTAATGTATTTTATATATTTTATGTATCATCTTGTTATTCTGACTTTTAATGCATTTTAAATATTGCTGTCTGGTTGAAAGAGCTGGGAGAATTAGGAAGAAAGTGAAATCTAGAAGAAGCAGACAGAAGGAAAAGAAGGTGAATGCAGAAAGAATTGGCATGTAGGGAAGGAGGATAGAATGTAACTTAACGTTGAGTGGTCATAAGACTTAAGGTTGTAAGGGAATGAGTTGAAGAACTGCGATTTGGGGATGTTGTGTTTGTGTGAGAGCGGTGTGTGTGTGAAATGTAAGAACATCCATTCAGATCCGCTCTGATGGATAGATCAGTTTAGATCCACTCTGACGGACAACAAAAACAACAAAAAAAACTCCCTACTTCCTAGCTCTTCCATCCAGATAGCAAAATTCTGTTTTTACTGTTATTTCTATTCCTTATGTTCTATTTTTATTATTCTTCTTTATGTAAAGCACTTTGAATTACCATTGTGTATGAAATGTGCTATACAAATAAAATTGCCTTGCCTTGCCTTGCCTTACATCTTGGATGCCCTGGGGGTAAGTAGATAAACATCAAATTTTCATTTTTGGGTGAACTATCCCTTTAAGGCAGCAGATTGCACGCAATCAATCATATGGATGCTGCTTCTGTGGATACAGTCATTTTTGACTGCAAATGATGAGGTAATTTGATTAAATTTACTGGATTTACGGCATTTTGGCAGTTAGAAATACATGCTCGATTTTAATATTATTTGAAGGTAGAATTAAATGAACTACTCAGCATTTTGTTCACGTACCCCCGTTTTCACCTCACGTACCCCAGTTTGGGAACCACTGTCTTAGACAAAATTAATACATCTAACCCCATTCCTAAAGGGTCACATGCAGTTTGTAATTCAAACACAACTGCCAGTAATTTTCCAGTAATCCTGTAGACCTTGATTACTGTAGTTCAGTTATGTTAAATTAGGGCTGCAGTTGAACGACGCAGGATGGATAATTGTCTTAAATAGCCCCTTTAAATCTTTTCATAGCGCCCCTGCTCATGTGTCGCCACCTATTGGCGTTTTGATGTAAACTTAAAGGATTAGTCCACTTTTAAATAAACTTTTCCTGATAATTTACTCACCCTCATGTCATCCAAGATGTCCATGTCTTTCTTCAGTCGAAAAGAAATTACATTTTTTGATGAAAACATTCCAGGATTTTTTTCCATATAGTGGACTTGAATGGGCACCAAACAGTTGAAGGTCAAAATTAGTTTCACTGCAGCTTCAAATTGTTCTACACGATCCCAGATGAGAAATAAGGGTCTTATCCATAGTGAAACCATTGCTCATTTTCTGAAAAAAATTGAAAATTATATAAGTTTTATCCATAAATGCTCATCTTGAACTAGCTCTCTTCTTCTTCTCCTCTATTAGAATTCCAGCAGTGTAGAAACTGCTAAGTGTATTACTGCCCTCCACAGGCCAAAGTTTGAACTAATTGTTATATACTATTGAACTAGCATATTGCATATAAACATTTGTTCAAAACTTTGACCTGTGGAGGGCAGTAATACGCTTAGCAGCGTCTACAATGCTGGAATTCAAATAAAGTAAAAGAAGAGGAGAGCTAGTTCAAGATGATAATTTATGGATAAAACTTAAATAGGATAATTTTCTTTTTTTTTTTTCAGAAAATGAGCGATGGTTTCACTCGATTTACATTTACGCATTTGGCAGACGCTTTTATCCAAAGCGACTTACATTGCATTATACTATACATTTGTATCGGAGTATGTGCAATCCCTGGGATCGAACCCATGACCTTGGCATTGCTAGTGCCATGCTCTAACCACTGAGCTACAGGAAAACTAGATAAGACCCTTATTTCTCTTCTGGGATCGTGTAGAACAATTTGAAGCTGCAGTGAAACTAATTTTGACCTTCAAATGTTTGGTGCCCATTGAAGTCTACTGTATGGAAAAAAATCCTGGAATGTTTTCTTAAAAAACTTAAATTTCTTTTCGACTGAAGAAAGAAAGACATGGACATCTTGGATGACATGAGGGTGAGTAAATTATCAGGAAAAGTTTATTTAAAAGTGGACTAATCCTTTAAGGGTCAATAAGCGACTCGGTGAGTCAAATGATTCGAGTGACTGTGAAGAATCAAATCTCCAGTACTTCTTTGGACTCTCCCTCGGTGGGCGGAGCGAAGCACAATTTGTCCCCATCATCACGTTCCGCACATGGCGTAGGATATGGCAAGCGCCACACCCAGCTGTGTCTGAACTACAGTTCGCAGGGAGGGAGTTGCTTGTGTAATAGTTGGGGGCAATCAGTGGCACGGAGCTCATGCCTCTGCTGCTGCACTGCTGTGCCTCCCCTCATGTCCAAATAACAGCAGAAGGCAGCGGTGCATGAGCGAGAGCCTTTACTGGTTCGATACGATTACACATTTGCAACTCCTGCGCTGTGACCAAAGTCAACACTGATACATTGTAATGTTCTATCAGCCTGTTTATTAAAATGGGCTTGTTTTTATATATCGCTGGATCTGCCAACCCCACGGAGCCCACTGTCTATGAGGTGAGAGCAAATCTTAAGAGTCTTGTTCAACTTTGCCGGTTGTTTGTGTCGGTTATGTATACTGTTGGGATTTGAACGCACGCTTCAGGCTCTGCCACTTGTTGACTCATAGTTGCATATTTTAATCCTCAGTTTGTAGCGCATGTTAATAAGTTTATGTTCTTAACGCTCAGCCGTCGTTTTATTTCTTTTGCAATTTGATACATCTGTTTATTACAAGTCTTGCGTGCTAACCAATAGTCTTGCGTCAAGTCACGGAAGTGTGTCCCAAATCCTAGTTGGCTGCTTACTTGACACCATTTTGGACAACATGATGGCCAAATGCTGTCTAGGTAGACACTTTCCTATGTTTTGGAGACTCGACCTTAGACTAAGTTCAGTAAACAAAAGTCTACAGTGTTAGCAGTGGTTAACAATTCAACTGTCACAGATTTCGAGTTTTTCTAGTGGCGTTAAGAATAAATGAGCTGATTTGAACTAGAATACACTTGCTGTCAATGACCAGCTGTGTTGACAATAGATGAATCAGTATGAACAATGTAACTTGATTGAAGAAGTCATTAATTAATCTACCAACGTCTAACACACGTATCGTATCTTGTCTTTCTCTTTTACAACGGTCTATGGATTTTGTTATCATCACTGTTGAAGATAGTGCTGGTCTCCTTGTCTGTAGTTCAAAGAAGTGAATTTATCACTAAGATGTGCTGCTGAGTGAAATGTTCTGATTGGCCTTTGAGGGATCTCTCTGTAGACTACATATCTTTTTGATCAGAGTACAATGCAGGCTAGTTTTTTCTGTTTTCTGTGACAGCAAACTGTTTGCATGTACTTTATTCAAATACACGTCAGGCTCATCAAGTGCTACAAGGTGCAAAAAAAGTCCTACATCAATTTATGGACAGTAAACTGTTATCTAGAGCATAAAAAAAGACAATTAGTGTCAAACTTCCCCAAATGACTTAAAGGTGCTACAGAGGATGTTTTGTTTTATACACTTTTGCAATATTACTTGAAACTGTCTTTACTAACTGATAAAAGACTATTTATTACGTGCACCGAAAGGAATAATATTAATATACATCATCTGTGCACGAGGTAGGGCCTTAAAAACATCAGCCAATCGTTTACGCGATCATCGCGTAAACGATTGGCCCTTTGGCTTGTCAATCACTGCCATGACGTTCCTTGTGAGAGACGTACGTGCGGATTGGCCCTCTGGCTTGTCAATCACTGCCATGACGTTCCTTGTGAGAGACGCGCGCGGCTGCGCGCTCCAGTAACTTTCCACACTCCACAGGCGCCGCATGCAATGGTTTTGTCACGAGTAACAACTTTAGATTATGAGTTACCTGCGGTGAGTCCGACATAATGAATCCACTAACACGACACACCAAATGCCAGTGGTAAACAAACACTCGTGTTCCAATACTCGTGCACGAGTTTTGGGAGGCGTTCCCTCGAAATGAGCTGTGAAGAAGGGGCTTGTTCTTACGCATGCGCTCATTTCAAAAACTCACTAACAGTCTTTGGTTTCTCAGTCGACGAGAAGATTCTCTGTAGCACCTTTAAGTATTGTTCTAAAAAAAAAAAGTTTTATTGTCCAGTTACTATAAAGGATCCTGAGTCTGACATGGATACATAATATAAAATAACTTTCAAATGTGCTAAATTCCACAAAATAATAGAATATGTTTGTACAGTGGACTTTTTCATGATGATTACATTGAAGCAATTTTCTGCATATTGTGATGTGATTCTTATTTTATATATAGCAGGTTAAACAGAATATTAAAGGGTTAGTTTAGCTCTCCTGTAGCTCAGTGGTTAGAGCATGGCACTAGCAATGCCAAGGTCATGGGTTCGATCCCAGGGATTGCACATACTCAGATACAAATGTATAGTATAATGCAATGTAAGTCGCTTTGGATAAAAGCGTCTGCCAAATGCATAAATGTAAATGTAAATGTAAATGTTAGTTTACCCAAAAAGGAAAATAGTGTCATTTATTACTCACCCTCATGTTGTTCCACACCCGTAAGACCTTTGTTCATCTTCAGAACACAAATTAAGATATTTTTGATTAAATCTAATGGCTCAGCGAGGCCTGCATAGACAGATCCATAAAGGTACTAAAAACATATTTAAATCAGTTCATGTGAGTTCAGTGGTTCTATCTTAATGTTATAAAGCAACGAGAATATTTTTTGTGCGGCAAAAAAAAAAAAGAAAAAAGATGGCCGATTTCAAAACACTGCTTCAGAGCGTTATGAATCTTTTGAGTCGAATCAGTGATTCGGATCGCGTATCAAATCGCCAAACTGCTGAAATCACGTGACTTTGGTGCTCCGATTCACTGATTCGATTCGTAAAGCTCCGAAGCCTCATGAAGCAGTGTTATGAAATCGGTCATCGCTAGATATTGTTAAATCGTTATTTTGTTTTTTTGGTGCACAAAAAATATTCTGATCGGTTTATAATATTAAGGTAGAACCACTGAACTCACATGATCTAAATATGTTTTTAGAACCTTTATGGATCTTGAGAGAGGAAGTACCATTGCTGTCTATGCAGGCCTCGCTGAGCCATCGTATTTAATCAAAAATATATTAATTTGTGTTACAAAGATAAACGAAGGTCTTAGGATTGTAGAACGACATTAGGGTGAGTAATTAATGACATTATTTTCAATTTTGGGTGAATTAACCCTTTTAGTGACGTATAGAATGTAATACTTTTATGTAGGTTCTTTTCGATTTATCCTAAGGGGGTTATCGCTGCGCTCCCTGCTCTTATACATGCTAGGCTGCATGGATGGGTGGGGAGTTGTTGCCCAGAACAGAAACATATACTGTCAAAACTGTATGCTAAGTGTCAATCATCTTTGATGGTAGTGGTCCTGACAGAACTACTTGTTCTAGTTGTTTTGGTATGTTGGCTGGTTTGGAAACCAATGGAACTAGGGCAATTAACTATATCATTATATTTGGCATAATGGTGATTATTATTCAAACCAATTCAAGGTAACATCCCAAACTATAAAAATGACCGTCAATTTAAAAGGAACAGCTTTACCACTCATCCAAACATATATAATTCAGTGGAAGAAATAGGAAGATAACTATTTGTCAAAATATTTACATGCAGTTAAATATGGTGCTTCAATCTCTCAAACAGTCCTTGTTGCTCTACTCAAGTGTACTTTGGAGGGAGAATTATGAACCTGTTATTGGTTCAGCAGGCGTCCGCTTGTGGAGAGGCTCGTCCTTCTGATCATTAGGCCTGGGTCTCTTTACTTTAGGGAAGGCTTTCAGGATACCATGACCCTTTTTGGGTGCACTAACACTTTAATACAGTTCATCCTAACCCTCGTGCACACCAAACAAATGGGCTGAGAATGCTTTCAAAGAAACTCTGGTGCAGTTCAACTGAAATATGAATGCAGCATAAACCAAAGACCTCTAATTGAACCAGAAAACAGGATGTGATGTCACAAGATGAGACCCAGAATGCTCAAGCATACCTGTTTTTCGTCTCGTCATAGGAGCTACGTTCCCCATTACTTTTCAGTACAGGCGTGGAAACGCTGTCTCCTTGTAACAGATCTTCATTTGTGTGCAATGGAGGAATTCCTGATGCTGTTTTGACTCTTTTACACATTTTATAAGCTCTTCACAATTTCTCTGCTAAATATCATTAGTATATGTACGTACATACACATAGCACAGTACACAGTATTGTTTTGGAAGTTTGTGACAGTGTTAAAAATGACAGTGTGAACGTTAAAGGCATTGTTCACCTAAAAATAATAAATAAAATGATTTATTTGCTCACCCTCAAGCAAAGGTGTATATAGGTGTATATGACTATCTTCTTTCAGACGGACACAATCGGAGATATATTTAGAAATATCCTTTGTTCCTCCAAGGTTTATAATAGTTGTGAATGTGGGAAAATAAATAAATAAATTGCATCCATCCATAATCAAAGCTATATGGCTCCAGAGGGTTAATAAAGGCCTTTTGAAGCGAAGGGATGCGTTTTTGTAAGGAAAAATATCCATATTTAAAACTTTACAAATTCAAATAACTAGCTTCCGGCAGATGACCGTACACATACTGCACAAGTCGATTTGGGTGGAAGAGCAACCTTTGACTCAATGCATGATACAATGAAGAACGCAGAGGAGAGAGCAAAACAAAACACCGGTCACGAATGTGACCCGTCTAAAATTAGAAATTTTAAAGAAAAATGTTGGAGGATTTTGATATAAGAAAAGAGGAGCTTGAGTTTGGTGCACAGCCCTATTTGTTTAAACTGTGAGAGGCGTCTAAGCTTACAACATCCTGCGTCATACATCGTGTCAGTGGGTTATTAATTTGGCGCAAGTCGACTTGAACATTCTGTGTACGGTTGTCCACCGGAAGCTAGTTATTTTAATTTATTAAGGTTTAAATATGGATATTTTTCTTACAAAAATGCATCCCATCGCTTTAAATGGCCTTTATTAACCCTCTGGAGCCATATGGATTACTTTGACTATGGATGGATGCATTTTGTTTTTGTTTTAAAACATGGTCTCCCATTCACAACTATTATAAACTAGGGACTAAGGATATTTAAATATGATTGTGTTCATCTGAAAGAAGATAGTCATTTACACCTAGTAGGGTGAGTAAATCGTGGTATAGTTTTCATTTTTGGGTGAACTATCCCTTTAAGTGAACCAGGACTAAATGTATAATTTTCTTTTTTGGTCCGGACCAAAAGAACAAAGAAAACCGAACTACAAGTGTGAACAGGGTCTAGAACCCTAAATGGTTCTTTTTTACCTTCTACATTTATTTTACTAAACCAAAGTTGCATCTGTATGTCAGCAGTAGGGAAATATTTGTTTACATTTGTTTTGGGATTTCACTGTAATAGATTGCAGGTGATGGATTGGCTGCTGTATGTGCTGTGCGGGATTGCACATTGTAATATACACCACCACCAACAACAAAAAACTCTTTCTCTATAATTGAAGATGTTTCCTCTGTATTACACACATTCTGAGTGATAGAACACAATTGACCATTCCAAAAAGTGTTGGGGACATACAGTATATGATGCCTTTTATAACTGTATAGGCCTAGTAAGCATATAGAATTGCTTTGGTTAAGCTATGCTATTGGTTTCCTTGAAACTTGATGGGCTATTGACATTTAATCACTTTGGTGCCATAAAAAGTGGCTCAAAACCTGTAAATCACTCTTAAAGTACTGAAGTAGGTCTGTTGTTTCATCAGATGACTACATAACCTAAAGATAAACCACACTAGCCAGTT
Source organism: Anabarilius grahami (assembly GCA_003731715.1). Classification (NCBI taxonomy): domain Eukaryota; kingdom Metazoa; phylum Chordata; class Actinopteri; order Cypriniformes; family Xenocyprididae; genus Anabarilius; species Anabarilius grahami. The sequence continues at coordinate 1,568,013 of RJVU01023003.1, forward strand.
ATGAGTTAAACGGAATTACTTAGGGGTATATTGTGTAATATGGAGTGCGTTTGTGGTCCGTTCCTCCCTCCCAATAAGAATTAAAACCTCATGCTTGCCTAAAAGTCTCTTGAGTTTTAGCTGACTCAGTATTAGTATCATATGTTGTCGCTGATACTCCACTTCTCACTAAGACTGTGGAAAACAATGTTAGCTAGTCAAGTATCCTTATTAGACTGGCCAACATTATCTTCTGCTTTCAGCAACTTCTCATTATAACCTATTAAACTTAATTAGTTTTCTAATATAATGTTTTCTGGCACCGAAACCGGATACGGACAGTCTCCACAAGGTGTGCCAAAGTGTTCAATTCATACATCTTTCGTGTTGCCAACATTCTTTTGGACACATTTAGAACATTTAATTAAATGCATAAATACACGTAGTGCAATTTATTTGAAAGGCAGCACATTTTTCAAGCAATGCAATGAAAAAAAAAGTTAAACAATAGATGTACTTTCTTGTAGTCAAACTTGTGATGAACAACACTTGTGGTTACTCTGCTAGGAAACTTGAGGAAAACTGACATCATGCATTGACTAGGTTTTTAAAATCATCTAATAAGATATTGCTTGCTGTCCTTTGAACTCATTTAAAGCTAAAAGGGGATCAGGCCTTTGCTGTTGTGGGTCCGAGGCTCTGGAATAGTCTGCCTCATGAAATTAGAGAGGTCACATGTTTAAATGCATTTAAAGCTGGTGTCAAAAATGACTTCTTGTCTTTAGCCTTTGGGAGGTAGGGAAGGTTGTGTGCTGTTTTATGTATTGCATGTTTCTCTATCCTGATTGTACAGCACTTTGGTCTGCTGCAGGTGCAGTTGTAAAGAGCTTTATAAATAAAGTGGAAAGTGAAAAAATGACCTTGACACCATTTGGTTGAGAGTATAAATCCAAAAATGGGTCAGAAAAGCAGAATTAGTTCTGAGAAAATGTCTTGCGTAATTTGTTTGTAGATTCCACATGGCTTGATATTTAGTATTCAGTCACAGTGTAATGTGATTCATACATTTTGCGTGGCTTAAGTGTCCAAATACTTTTTTGGGTCACTGTGTTTAATAATATCCAGAAACAGTATGTCCAGTCTCATGTTGCAAAGTCAGCATTGGTTAATTGCTGATATTTGTGGTTGGTGATAAATGATGCACTCAAAGTGCTGTGACAGACCTTGTAAAGAATGTTCTCAAGGGAAAGGCACAGGGTCATGGGGCTATACTTGACCTGCTCAGCAGAATGGGGACATTTCTGGAATTCTATGTCGATTTTGGTCTTGAATCTGCTCTTGCTTTTATGGTGGACAGTCATTATGTGGTAATGGCTGTGTGTGTTGTGTAAACTGAGAGGTAAAACCGGCAGCTGTGGTTAAAACAATTTGTGACAATGTTTCAGGTGTTATGGGAAGACATTTTGTTCCTGTACAGCCTACATGAACATGAACTGCTTAAATCTACTAAAGTACTGATTATACTGATACAGCATAATAATACAAGATGTAAAAATAGGTCACATGCACATGCTGTGAAAGCTTAACAAAATTGTGATTTCTATAATCTGGTCAATGATGTGACGGGTCATTTTTTTTGTCCAAAGGCCTTAAAAGTGCAATATTTAAGAATTTTGCAGTAAAATATACGAAATCCACTAGGCCAGTGTTGTATACTTTGTTCACTTGAGTACTTAAAATATCCCAAATTGTTTCCAACTATTTGTAAATCGTGAGAAAATTGCAATTTTAACCAAGGCTCCGGGATGTGTGAGGAGTCGCCTGTCAGTTGCGTCGTTTTGATGAAAACCTTAATTTCTTTTCGACTGATGAAAGAAAGACATGGACATCTTGGATGACATGGGGGTGAGTAAATTATCAGGAAAATTTTATTTGAAAGTGGATTAATCCTTTAAGGACATGAATCAGAAAAATTGTGAATGTTGGACAATAAATATATGAATATAACAGCTTGATTTTGCAGTTTTGTCTAATGTCCGTTAAAGCAAAAGGGTCCAAAAGTGGGAATTATACGATAACGGACACATCAATGCATCATTTATTATAAGATTGTTATGTTTGTAGCGTAATCCATTAAAACGTACAATATATATATATTTCAATTCAGACCTAGTGGAGTGATATTACTATTACTATTACTCCACTAGGTCTGAAATATATTGTTCGCTGCAAACATGATGATCTTAAATGTATTGATTTATTAATTTACTATTAATAAATGTGTAAAGTTGCATAAAATGGAAATACTCAATAAAGTAGGCTAACTAAGTTACCTCAGATGGTTGAATGGTTGGATTCCACAAGTGGTAAAATAAAACTTATAAGACAATACAACATTTACTGTCTGTGCCATAAAATTTACTGATGACTTAATTTGAAAAATTTTCTATTGCATTTCTGATTTGGCAGTGAAATTCGCCGATTTTGGATGCGTAAGATGTGAAGGATTCTATGGTCCAGTTAGTATTTTCACCCCATAATGGCGGGCACGCTACTGGAGCGCCATCTAGTGACTGTTGCCCAAAAAGTATCAGAGTGTCGCCTCTTGGGTGACCGGAAAAGCGGAAGTGGCGCTGGCGACTGTGGCATAATAAAAGCTCCGCTGTGTGAGGCATGTGTTGCGCAATCACTCCAGCAGCCTCGTTCAGCTCCCACAACACTCGGTCCTGCTCTGCTTCATACTACAGTAAAGTTAATAATCACATCCATGAACATGATTTGTTCCCGAGTCCTATCCCAATTCTTTTCCACCGACCAATGAGGTGAAGACCACATGTCCCAAGATTCCGCGCTTAAACTTGGCGTCATCAAGCTACGCCTTTGTTTTGAATAGACCTCTAGCGGACAGAAAATATTACATAGTGCACCTTTAATAATAATAAAAAAAACAAAGATATGACATCCAAAGTAAGGTAGTACAATTAGATCTCTTTTACTGAATCCAAAAGGTGTTCATTATATATTGCTACATATAAATGTATTTGAAAGATTTTGAAGAGTTAAAAGATAATTCGGTTTAACCGTCCAATGCCCAATACAGCCATTTCATTTGTGATTTAAAATCTTAAAATTAAATTAATGTATAAATGTTTTATTCTGGCATGATTTTATAACACCATATATCAACATAGTGCAAAATGGTATTAAAATTATGTGTAGAAGTGAACAAGTTGCAAAAAGTTGCTTTATTATGAGAAAGAATGTCCGGAAAAATGAATTTCATTGATGTCATTCAGAGTAACCAATATAAAGGGATCATTTTGGATCAAGTCATGCGGTCAATATCATGTGACAGGATTTGACATCATTCATACTTTTAAAAACCTTATTCGTCAATGACCCAAACAATGTTCATCAACCATTGTTAACCACACAAAGGCAAAATGTAAATATAAATACTTTTATAGGTTATAATGAACAAAGATTTTAANTTAATGTATAAATGTTTTATTCTGGCATGATTTTATAACACCATATATCAACATAGTGCAAAATGGTATTAAAATTATGTGTAGAAGTGAACAAGTTGCAAAAAGTTGCTTTATTATGAGAAAGAATGTCCGGAAAAATGAATTTCATTGATGTCATTCAGAGTAACCAATATAAAGGGATCATTTTGGATCAAGTCATGCGGTCAATATCATGTGACAGGATTTGACATCATTCAGACACCTGCAAAGGACCACATGATCGTGAAGCGAAGTAACTAACTCTCTCAACTTTTTAAAAAAATTCATGTTTTCACTTGCTCATATGCATGTCCCGAAATATCAGGTCATTCAGTAAAACCACTATAAAACATGAAAAATGTCGTAATATTTTAAAAACTTGTACTAAATATAAAATGTTTGATTTGGCCTTTTGCTAGCTAGATATCAGCCTGTTAGCATTGTTTGAAAATATCATCATTCGGTATAATCAAGTGTCATTCGGCAAAACCAAAATTTTGGTTAAACTGAATGACTTTTTTGGTGACAAATTTTGTCCATCTTGTAAAAAATGACAAAAGCAGTGTTAATTGATTATAAAAACCACATAATCTCATTGTTAACACTTAATAAAGCTTCAAAGTTAATTATATCTCCATTGTTTTTTTTGTTTTTTTTTTACTTTTAAAAACCTTATTCGTCAATGACCCAAACAATGTTCATCAACCATTGTTAACCACACAAAGGCAAAATGTAAATATAAATACTTTTATAGGTTATAATGAACAAAGATTTTAATGTAAATAAATGTACATGTCGAATATTATTTTGAATTATTTAAATGTAGTTTCCACAATAAATTCTATGGCATTCATATCTATAAAAACCATATGTAGGGTTTTACAGTCATTTTAACTTTTTTTTTTTTTTTTATTTTTTTTGT
>RJVU01023003.1:1572478-1604545 GCA_003731715.1 Anabarilius grahami
ATTCATGTTATAATGTTTTTACAATATAGGCAGGCTCAACAGCAAATAGGTGAGAGAATTCAGTTTTAGATATGCTTTTAGGATCTAACAGACTGAAACGGAACAAAACCATGTATGGCATTGGGAAAATAATGTTTAGGCAATCCTTTTGGTTACCGCTTCATTTTATTTTGTACTGTCTACTCCCATAATATTGAGGGAGCATCTCATTATAATGCAGACCTCCTTACACTCCTCTGCTGCTTGGAATTTTCTGTAGACCAATCCCTGTCCCGTGTTTGAGAGAAGTGTGCGTGTGTCTGTGTATCTGTGTGTGTGTGTGTGTGTGTGTGTGTGTGTGTGTGGGTTTCACCCACTGTTCCTCTCCTGTGTATCAGTACTATTGTACTGAAATAAATTTCACAAGGCTGAAGGGCTCTGGAGTAGCATGTCTGTACCACACCAGGAGACAAGAATGGTAGAGAACCTGATCACTTAACTTTCTTATTTAATCATTAACTGATTCATGAAATGGAACAAACATGCCTATTATGCCTACCTTTTGAAGGTTTCTGGTTATTTTGTTCTGATCTACAGTACATGTAGTCTTTGTTTTCTTGAGGGTAACATGGTGTCTGGTTCTTAATGTGTAACTGGATTTACTAAAAGATAAATAAAGTTCATTGAAAAGTTTACGTAAATGTTAGATTTTGCTGTACATTGGCAGTTCAACGCTATAAAATATTCGAAGTGTCCAGGCAGCTTTTGTTATTTTATGTCTAGTAGTTGACATGAATCAAGAATTATGCAGCCAGTGCTTTGTTCAGTGATATGAGTTATTGTAGGTTGTACATTTTCATGTGGTAAAAAGTAATTATATTTACAAAGTAATGATATGTTGGTAAAACTTTACAATAAGGTTCATTAGTTAACATTAGTTAACATGAACTAATAATGAACTGCACTTGTACAGCATTTATTAATCTTTGTTAATGTTAATTTCCACATTTACTAATAGATTATTAAAATCTTGTTAACATTAGTTAATGCACTGTGAACTAACATGAACAAACAATGAACAACTGTATTTTCATTAACGTTAACAAAGATTAGTAAATACAGTAACAAATGTATTGCTCATGGTTAGTTCATGTTAGTTAATACATTAATACGTTTAAATAACGAACCTTATTGTAAAGTGTTACCGATGTTTGTTTTTAATGGGCATTCTTATTAGACACTGACACACTTTTCTGATAAAATGTTTGTTTGATTCAAGGTTTTACCTGACAAAGCATGTTTATTGTTTTATTTCACGGATTAAATTTTAATTATTTTGGTGGTAAAATAGTACAGTGAGATGGAAAATAATAGCAATGAATAATTACGGTACGTTGTATAATTCTATAACATGGTAAATGTAGACGCGGTGCTTAATGATGACTATAGGTATAAAGTTAGTACCATGATTTCTGTCCAAAAATCACAAAATCACAAAGTTACCATACTATATCCAAAACTTTTCTATTTTCATATCATATCCAAAACCTTTCATTTCATAGAAAATTATTATTATTTTTTTTATTTGGTCAAGATTTGCTGTCAAGAAATGCTGAATTCACAAGTCATTTATCTTCTATCAACTTTTTTTCAGGAGGTACTTCACTGTGAGGGTGTGAATAATAAAAGCTACGTGTGTGAGACTGGACACTGTTGTGGAGAGTCCCAGTGCTGTAGCTACTACTATGAACTATGGTGTAAGTACATCTTAATGTTTAATATCAGGGGGCACAATGTTTCATAGGAATTCATAAAGGCTTGATCATTTACCCTTGAATGGTGAAGTATAGGGCTGCATGATGGTGGAAAAAACTGACATTGCGATATTTTGTTTTTCTGCGATATGAAAACAATTCACCATATTTCAACAGATGACTTGAATAGCACTATTTGGAAAGAATTATTCTTGAATGATTCTGGTGATTTCTGTAGAATCTGCATAGAAAATAAATGGTTACACTTTATTTTACAGTGCCGTAGTTACATTGTAATTACTCAAATAAGTACTGAGTACTATTAATTAACTACATGTACTTACTATAGAGTTACAGTTAGGGTTAGGGTTTGGTTTAGGGTTAGTTACTAGTATTTATGCATAATTTACTGTTATTACTATAGTAAGTACATATAGTAACATGTAACTATGGCACTGTAAAATAAAGTGCTACCAAATAAATTAGGATTATAGGCTGCTGTTACTTTAAGACCTAATGCACTGATCTACAGGGATCTTTTTTCTTTCTCAATTGTTTGTTCGAAGGGTTAGTTCACACAAAAATGAAAATTCTGTCATTTATTACTCACGCTCATGCCGTTCCACACCCGTAAGACCTTCGTTAATCTTCGGAACGCAAATAGAGATATTTTTGTTGAAATCCGATGGCTCTGTGAGGCCTCCATAGCCAGCAGTGACATTTCCTCTCTCAAGATCCATTAATGTACTAAAGACATATTTAAATCAGTTTCATGTGAGTACAGTGGTTCAATATTAATATTATAAAGCAACGAGAATATTTTTGGTGCGCCAAAAAAAACAAAATAACGACTTATATAGTGACGGCCGATTTCAAAACACTGCTTCAGGAAGCTTCGGAGCATAATGAATCAGTGTGTCGAATCCGCAGTTCGGAGCGCCAAAGTCACGTGATTTCAGCAGTTAAGCGGTTTGACACGCAATCCGAATCATGATTCGACACGCTGATTCATTGTGCTCCAAAGAACTACGATAGCGATTTGACTATTGTATCGCGGATATGTGCATCGCGATGTCAAAGCTAAAACAATACATTGTGCAGCCCTAGTGAAGAACGGGCTACGTGATACAAGCATGATGACGAAATAAAACTTCCAAACATTCACTAAACTTCAACTCTGCGTGAAATTCATGGATATTTCTCCACCATCAGGTCCAATTCCTAATCCTGCCAATTCCCATTGAGATGAATGTATTTTGCTTGTGTAATTTCGCTGTGCAAGACTAAATGTGACCAAGCCTTAAGAGGTTTAGAAGAGCTAAACAAAATATATGCTGAAATAAGGAGAAAAGGCTGTTGTACAGGAAGTGAATTCAGATGCTTAAGATGCTCGACCTTTTGCAAACTGTGGAGTAAGAATGACATGAGTCTCAAATCCTTGTGTGACCATTTATGCATGAGCTGTGGTTTTAGTCTAAGAGGAATTAGTCTGGTTTTAAGCAGCGGTATAGAGTACAAAGGCATACTTTAAATGTTTTATTTTGTTTCTGTTTGGGATTTTTTTTTTCTTTTTTTTTTTCTTTCAGGGTTCTGGCTGGTTTGGGCTATCATCTTCATCCTGAGCTGCTGCTGTGTGTGTCATCACCGTCGCACAAAACACAGACTGCAACAGCAGCAACGACAGCACGAGATCAACCTCATTGCCTACAGAGAGGTTCACAACAACACCTCTCTCCCCTTCTACTTCCGTAATATCATCTTTCTTATATACATTCTGTTTATAGAGAATCTAGAAAAATAAGGGAATGTAAAAATTAAAGTAATAATACTTCTTACTTTTAAAGCTTAAACATCGAGGCCTGGTTTCATAGACAGGGCTTAGACTAAGCCAGGATTAGGCCTTAGTTCAGTTAGGGTATTTAAGTAGAAAAAAAACATTACAGGTGTGCATCTTGAAACAAAACCATGGTATTGAAAAATTTTAAGATATGTCAGTGCAAGTTGCTTTCAGTTAACACAGCTCAAACATGCATTTTAGTCTAGGACTAGCTTAAGCCTTGTCTGTGAAACCGGAGGCGATTGTTTAATAATAAGCTTAACATAGCTCTCCTGTAGCTCAGTGGTTAGAGCATGGCACTAGCAATGCCAAGGTCATGGGTTCGATCCCAGGGATTGCACATACTCCGATAAAAAATGTATAGTATAATGCAATGTAAGTCGCTTTGGATAAAAGCGTCTGCCAAATGCATAAATGTAAAAAAATGTAAAAATATATTCTAGGATTGGAAAAATTTCTGTTGTTAAAGGTGCTATAAGTGATCTTGGAAATGCTAACGTTAGCCTGCTAGCATTGAAAGCATACGATCCCAGCCACCCTGCAAATCGCTGTCCAAAGCCACGCCTCCTCCAAAAAACATGAAGGCGCACACACACACACACACACACAGCTGCTCTCTGCAAAGCGTCACGAGATGGCATTAAACTACCTCATATCTCAAAGCACATAACATTACAATAATAATGAACGTAAACAACTTAGAGAGCTTGTACCTGACTTAAGCAGAATAATTTCGGTGTTGATAATGTTGACATGGAAATGCATAATTCCGAGTCTGAGGACACGGACAGCTCCGGTTAGAACGTTACGGGTTGTCATCTCTTAATTACGGTAGTTATGGCGTGAATGCAGCATAAGCTTGTTGTTTTGGAGGAACTATAAAAGGTGGCTGCTGTTTGTTTGCAGTGTTCCGTGACTGAGGTCTGTCTGTATAATCTCTGCATAGCATTAAAAGCGTTGATGACGTATGATGTCTGCGTGAGCAGTCCATGAGGGTATGTAAAAACATACATTGACAGGCAGGCAGGCAGGCAGGACATTGTATTATTTAATTCGGACCGAATATAATAATTGGATGGACGTTTTATGTCCCTACGCCTTCCAGAGATAAGATATATTTATAAAAATACATTTAGACCATTTAACATAGTGATTTCTATCAGGATATGAGGATACTTTCAACCAGTATAACAAAAAATGTTTCTGTAGTAGAGAATTATCTATTGCATCTTAAAGGCTCGCTGAAGTGTCTTGGAACGCGCAGCATTATTCACTGTGTTGATGTAATTTCAACTGAAACAGGAAGACAGGGCAATATATCGAACAGCCCCGCCCCTTTTTTTAAATAGCCAATAGCGTTTTGTTTATATCACAGCTCGGCCAGATCCATTAAACTCAGTAAAACCTCTGTTTCCTTAAAACCTATTTCAAATATCTAACCGTTTATTCTCCTAATCTCCTCTATATCACTTTAAAAAACAGAATTCTGTGCAGAATTAAAATGGGTCTGATACCTTTCGTGGTCTGAGCCGACATGCGGATATGATCCGCTCTGTGCTCTCGTGTCCCTGGGCCAGAGCAGACTGTGCTCACGCTGCAGCAGTTCACGTTATATTATCGCAAATGTGGACTTCATTCGCGTCAATGGAAAGCATATTTACACTGTCTGAATTGTTCCCTATCCCCTATATAGTGCACTATGTGCACTTCACCATGTAGAAATTAGTAAATGTGTGAACAAATGACCGATTTCAGCCGAAGCTTCAATGTCTGTTGATAGTGTAGGAGGGGGCGGGACTACAGATTTTAGAGAGCATTTGATTGGACAGAAGATTTGATGAGAAGCTGAAGTGCGATGTCATGAAAATCCGTGATCTATTTTAGCGGAAGTGAGAAACTGTAAGTTTTGAATGCTTATATCTCCTAAATGCTAATTTTGTCATTGTTTTGGAACACACCAGCTTATTCGTAACATTAAGGCTAACATATTCATACTAAAAGCTAAAAAACTTACATTTTGATTTCAGGGGGACTTTAATATGCATATTCTTATGTTAATACTCTGTACAAAATAAATAAATAAATAAATAAATAAATAATAATAATTTTATTTAATTTGCTAGATTTTGCTTGTGTAGATTAGAATTTGTTGGCAATCAAAATTCTGGGCCGTCAAAAAATATGAATTTCCAAAAATTTTATATTTTGTAAATAAAGTGGTGAATTAAGTTTTTTGCACAAACGTCACTTCATAAAATTGAGGTTAAACCACTGGAGTCACTGGATTATTTTAACGATGTCTTTCCAACTTTATGGGGCTTGAAAGTGTCAGTTGCGTAGGCTGTCAATGGAGGGACAGAAAGCTCTCAGATTTTCTTCATTTGTGTTCCAAAGATGAACAAATGTCTTACGGGTTTGGAATGACATGAAGGTGAGTAATTAATGATTTTTCTAGGGAGGCATTGAAATTTCAGCCGATGAAAATTATTAGCCGAAAATGGCATTTTCATTTTTTGGACGAAAGAGAAAAATGAGCGAAAATATATGCCAGTGTTCAGCACTCTCTATGCTCCGCTCAATATTCCGCTCTATGCACGTGCACTCTATTCAGATGCTCACGCTCCACTCACGCTCCACTCATGCTCATCAGAAAAGCTCAAATGTCCGCTCAAATAATGCGCCGACATGAAATTTCTATGTATTAGTATAGTAGTTTCTGTTTGCAATAGCCCTACTGTGCTGTAACATGGTGTGGTATAGCCGTGCTGGTAAAATGACGCGATCCTCTCCCTGCTTCTCTGCTCACATGCTCTGATAATAATAGCTTTGTAGGACTACTGTATACATTATTTGGATAATTGGTCAAAAAATAAATCTGTTAAATCTTGATATTATATTTAATATGAATCATTTTTTTCTGTCCAATTTTAGTGTTGCTTTCAATAAAAGTGTGGTTATTTTATTTTATTAGCTTGTATTTTTTTTAACTCAGTATCATTAAAATTATTCAATTTAATTAAAACATCTTATACAGTTATACAAAAAATAAATAAGTAAATAAATAAAAATAAAATAAATAAATAAATAAAAAGCATTTTTGGCTTTGGTTTTCGGCCAAGTGCATCCACAATTTTTGGTTTCAGTTTCAGCCAGAATTTTAATTTCGGTGCATCCCTAGAATTTTCATTTTTGGGTGAACTAATCCTTTAACTGTGCCATGCCCCCGTCCCCATAAAAATATATAGATTTGTATGTATATAAAGACAATAGGCCTATATTGTGTTCATGACTATGTTTTAAAAAAAAAAAGGTCTTGGAAAAATAGCAGCTAAAATGTGTTTTGATTTACAGTAAAATATTTTGTCATAGATTTCTTTGGTCTTGACTCTTGAATTGGATTTCTGAAAGATGAGAAAATTCGCATACACCTACACCACCTACTCAGCACCTGCTGTCTTTTGTTTGTTTACCCTCAGTAAGAGCACGTATGAAAGAAGGTGTTATCAAACATTTAGTTTTAGCTTTTTTTCACACAATGGCATGCAAAGTTTGATCAAAGTCCCTTTTTACAGCATGTCAGTTCACGTGTCGGCCATGCCCAGTGCAATTAATTTCTATGTAGGCAATAGGCATGCAAATACAGCTGCTCTCTTCTCCAAATCTCCAAAACGTTTTTAAGATCGCATTTCAATAATGTCAAACAAGCAAGAAAATCTAAACTTTTTTTCTTAGCTCAAACTTATTTATTTTGCCCATTAGCTCAGCTAGTAGAGCAGGCTGAATTATTATAAATGTTTTTTCCAGTACCACCTAGTCACAATAATATTCTTATTTTTAGAATAGAACAATTAGTCTTACAATAGTCTTATAGTAAATGGTCGTATTTTTACAACATTAAGCAAACTGAAATTGCTTTAAGGACAAACTGTGTGGGCAACCATTATCATGATTAGTATTATGTGTAATGTCAATATTCCTGTTCTTAGTGAATATTCTCGTCATTCATTGAACTGGTTGTGATCAAAACAACTAGAGCACAAAAGTGCACAATGATATTTATATGACAACCACTAAAATTAGATACACAAAGCTTGATAATAAACTGACATTCAAAAGTTTGGGGTTGGTACAATGTTCTTGAAAGAATCCTCTTATGCTTACCAATAAGCATTGATCAAAAAAACAATAAAACAGTAATTATTACAATTTAAAATAACTTTTTTGTATTTTAATATATTTAGGGCACAGAGCACCAATGGTGTGAGAACCTTTATTGTAATTGCTCAGTCAGTTATTATTATTCTCCTAAATGAATCGCATTTTTTAGGGCCTAAACATTCTCAAACTCATGAAACTTTGCACACGCGTCCAGAAGTGGTGAAAATTTACGTCTGATATGGGTTTCAGAATAAGGTGTGGCAAAATGGCTTGATAGCACCACCTACAAAATTTCAATTAAGCACCCTTCGTGCTACGTTTCACATACAGGTATGAAATTCGGTAGACACGTGTAACAGCCCAATACCTACAAAAAATGTCTGCTGGTACGAAATCTGAAAACCAACAGGAAATTAGAAATTTTGAGTTTTCTCTGCAAAATTTTTACAGTTTTTGCCATTTCCAAACGTTGTACTTTAACGAACTCCTCCTAGAGCTTTAATCAGATAAACATCATATTTGGTCAGTCTAATCTAAAGGCCTTTGCGACATTAAATTGCGAAGATCTTGAGATTTCACTAAAGGGCGTGTCCGTTGCGGCCTGACAAAGTCTGATGTTTCGCAATGAAACAGGGAAGTTGTTATAACTCGGGCATACAATGTCCGATCTGCTTGGAATCAGATCATAACATACAAAGTTGAAATTCTGACAGTCAAAACCAGGGGTGTGCAGCGGAGCCAATATCTGTATCAGTATATGTAACAATCTCAAAATTATTTGTATCTGTATTCTGATAAATCCGGAAGTGAGTGGGGCTTTAACTGAAAGTGAAATAACATGAGGCACCCATGTTAAATGTAATTCTGTTCCCTTCATATTTTAAATTTAACAAATATGCCTTGTATAACTCATAAAATATTTTTTTATTATAATTATGCCATTTATTGAATTATCTTCTAATTAAAAATACTTGATGTTAAATAAAATGTAGCTATTAGATTTGCAGTCGCTCTGCTCATTTCATTCATAAAATTTACACTCATTCACTTCACACACTCATTATTACGTAGTGATTTTATAGGTTTATAGACAAAATCGACAAGTTCAACTTATAGTTTAAAAATTCAAAACTATGACATACTAAGTGATAATGATAAAGTGTTTTGTCATAATTTGGACTTATTTTTTTCATGTGTGGCAGAAATATCCTTCCATCAGAAAGTCATACAGGTTTGGAACAACATGAGTATGAGAAAATGATGGCTGTGTTTTGGGGTGAACTATCCCTTTAAAATGGATAAAACTAGTTCTTCAACTGAATTTTGAATGCTTCAATTCTCACTGTTGTTCTGGGACATTTTCTTGCCATTCATTCTCTTTCAGGATTCCTTCCCAACTATCTCCTTCCAGAATATGAGGAGGTAGTGCATCGGCCTGCTACGCCCCCTCCCCCATATAGTGCCTTAACCACCGGACCTCCAGCCTACACCTGCCCCTTAACCACTGACCAGCAGGATGCGCACTGCCCACCCAGACAGATCACTCCAGTGCCCTCTGTATCTGACACGCTCTGTTCCAGACCCAGCCTAGAAGAGATCCATACCTCCAACGGGTACCACCAGAAAGACGACAGCAAGAGCGAGACAGAGTTAGGGCGAAGCAGGTCCACAGAGAGTGCCCTGCCCTTAGAGCAGCTTCCCAGTGTGGACAAACAGAACGAGTGCAGGAAGGAGATGCTCAGGAATGTGGCATTGCCTGACGAGAAAGAGAGGATTCTGGGAAGGCACCGCAGATTTACAGGGGACTCCGGGATTGAGGTTTGTGTTTGTGGGCGAGGCTTGAAAAGCCATGAACCCAAAGAATTCGAGGGGCTTTTGAGTGAGGAGGGCCAAGAGGATTTCTGTGAGGAATGTGGCCTCAATTCATTTGGAGAGGAAAATCAGGGACTGCTATCCCCAGAAAGCAGAGTGGAGTGTGGAGCATCGCCACTGGCCCAATCTCAACCTCATCCGGTTTGCCTCTACTTGCATACTATTAATGAGCAAGAGGGTCCACACCATAGCAGCACAGAATCTTAAAGCTGAGTGCATAACCTGACCAGTAATAAAAAAGTGAGAAGGTGAAAGAAAAAGTGAGAGGATAACTGATATATAGGGAAGCTGCAGTATGCAGTGGAGGAGCGTACTGATGGAAGTTTGTGATGGAAACATTTAGATGTTCTTCACATCTTTGTTTTATGTACAGAGCATCTATTTATGCAGTTAAAAGCCCAAATGTGTACAAGGATGGGCTCTACACCTCCATGGGACGATGTACCCTATGTGCTGCTTTAATGGCACATTTAAGTCTTCCTGTGCGATTCATATTTATGAACTGAGAAGTCGTAATGACTATGTGTGTTTAAAACTTCATGATCGTAAATATGGTCTATCAGACATGACTTGTAGGCACCATAAGACACATCCACCATGTAAAGATGCGGTCACATTTACAGTTGCTCGGTGAAATTTCATTTCAGTAGCAATCTGTGTCATCAGAAGTTTTGCGTAAGGGCGGAAAAGTTCCCCACAACAGACTATGCAAGTTGGTCGCGTGAATTTGCTGTGATCTTCAGCAGAAAGCTGCTTGGTTTAAAGTTTATTCTGTGTTTGCTGTGCTTCTTACATCGCTACACTATTGACAATAGAGTTGAAATTAACTTTCGCAGAAATTTTGCTAATGTGACCACCTGTGCAGTTTTAGGATTGAGACGCTAAATATGTAAACACTGGTGTGATGAACTATCAGTGTTTCAGGACAGTCAGAGAGAAACGTAAAAACTGACTGAACAAAAAACAAACAACAACAAAAAAAGACGTGCTTTTAAGGCCACAAATCCCTGTCTACTTTCCCTAATGTAATGGGACAAATCTTAATGGTGTTTATTCCGTTTTTGTTTTGCACAATCACATTCTTCTGAATGAATCATATTCATGATACTTAATTTTAAATACAGAGTATTTACATATCTACAGTCTTAATTCACATTTCGTCTGTTTATATTGTCTTTCTATTGTTTTTGCTGCTGTAAGCTCTGATTAATGTGTATTCAGAACAAGTTTGATTCATAAATATAAGTTTTCATAGCCAACATAGGCTATACAGATGACATGGGACAAATGTTAGCATTAACTTGGAGCTTGAAAGTGTTGGATTATTACTAACCATCATTTACTGATTGCATACAAACACTACATAATGTATGTTCCTTTGAATCTGTAGGGATAAAAGCCTTGCCAAAGGGAGTTGTCTTGCTGGAAGTCAGTTCTTATAGGTGCTTAATCCATTGATGTAAGCTGCAAAGTAAAATAAACTATTTTCTCACTGAAACATATTTAAGTGAACTCCAAAGACAGAAACATTTTGATATTTTTAAAATGATAATATAGATAATTATATTTGTAAAATGTGTCTTGATGAGATCGATGCTAAATGACACGTATAGGTACAGATATGATAAGGCTGTATGGTGTAACATGAATTGCATCTTTGTTTTTGCACTCTGTTACAACCACTCTTAAATGCAATTCATGTGCCAATTGTCCAATATCATCTTGGACTTTAGCCTAATAGAATATATATTTTTATGTAAATACTTTTCCTCATGAATGCTCAAAATCTGTGCCTTTTTAATTTTCACATCATGTACTTTGGTAACAATTCAAAGTGCCTTGATTTTTCTGTTCATATGCAAACTAATGAGCCATACATATGTGATTATAAAATGATTTATTTTTGTATTTCTGCACCATAGCTTCAGTTTCAAGTTTTTCCATGACCACTGAAGCACTCTCTTAAAACTCTATGGTAACAATTAATTTATTTCACTGCCCTAATGAATGTTTTTAGTAAAGATATGTGCTGCTCTTACTGTGTCTCTGTGATGACAATCTAATGTTAGAGCTAAGCTTGGAGATTAATACATATCAGTCAATCTCTTTCTCTGATTTATTAACAAGCTGCTGATTTTCAGAAAGTTATAGATGCTCGCTCTGATGCATCGCGCGCATCTCACGTTAGACTTCCAATTTGATGTCATGTACAGCTTATAGTTCTTTTGTCTAACATCGCAATCATCTAATGATATGAGTTGTGGCGCAGTTCTTTTTGTATCTGTTTATCTTTTGTTATGCAAAAAAACTAATCGTGACACTGTCCATTAAACACAAATCAACACAACTTGTGTCAGTGTTTTTCATTGTGTCCTGTTGATATTAGCTGTAGGGAGAAAAACAGTGGGGCCCCTCAGTTCCAGGACCAGATACCTATCATGAAATAATAATGTGCATGACCTGTAGAGAGTGCTCTTCGAGAACAATCGTGGCATTTTTAAATAATAATAAAATACATTTTATTTAAATAAATACCTGTATAAATTGGGCCTTTATACATATAAAATGCCTTTTAAATTTTAGGATGGGGTTTCCTTACATGAGGATGATCATATTTGGGGGTTCATGGCATCAACTATGGATTATGGTTTTGCAATGTCCTAAAGCGCCAGTCTCGTTGGAACTTGCTGCAATTGTGATATCCGAATAAAAAGACATTATGACAAAATATGAGAAATAAATGCACAGTTGTGTGCACGTTTCATTGCAAAGTATGACAATGTACAAGAATCAAAGCTGCAATAGTGTTCAGATGGCTATAAACTGCTAAATAATCCATCTTTAAACAAAACTAGATTAATGTAAGTATTATTTTAAGTATGAGCAGACATTAGCATTAGTATTCAAGTTCATACACTATATTGCCAAAAGTGTTGGGACTCCTGCCTTTACGTGCACATGAACTTTATTGACATCCCATTCTTAATCCGTAGGGTTTAATATGGAGTTGGCCCACCCTTTGCAGCTATAACAGCTTCAACTCTTCTGGGAAGGCTTTCCACAAGGTTTAGGAGTGTGTTTATGGGAATATTTGACCATTCTTCTAGAAGTGCATTTGTGAGGTCAGGCAGTGATGTTGGCGAGAAGGCCTGGCTCACAGTCTCTGCTCTAATTCATCCCAAAGGTGTTCTATCAGGTTGAGGTCAGGACTCTGTACAGGCCAGTCATCTATGTCTTTATGGACCTTGCTTTGTGCACTGGTGGACAGTCATGTTTGAACAGGAAGGGGCCATCCCCAAACTGTTTCCACAAAGTTGGGAGCATGAAATTGTCCAAAATGTCTTGGTATGCTGAAGCATTAAGAGTTCCTTTCACTGGAACTAAGGGGCCAAGCCCAACCCCATAATCCCCCCTCCACCAAACTTTACACTTGGCACAATGCAGTCAGGCAAGCACCGTTCTCCTGGCAACCGCCAAACCCAGACTCGTCCATCGGATTGCCAAACAAAAAGGCGTGATTCGTCACTCCAGAGAACATGTCTCCACTGCTCTAGAGTCCAGTGGCGGCGTGATTTACACCACTGCATCCGACGCTTTGCATTGCACTTAAGGCTTGGATGCAGCTGCTCGCCGCACTGTTCTTAAGCTAATCTGAAGGCCACACAAAGTTTGGAGGTCTGTAGCTATTGACTCTGCAGAAGTTCTTGGTGACTTCTGCACACTGTGCGCCTCAGCATGCGCTGACCCCGCTCTGTGATTTTACGTGGTCTACCACTTCGTGGCTGAGTTGCTGTTGTTCCCAATTGCTTCCACTTTATTATGATACCAATAACAGTTGACCGTGGAATATTTAGTAGTGAGGAAATTTCACAAATATACTTTATTGCACAGGTGCCAACCTATCACGGTACCACGCTTGAATTCACTGAGCTCCTGAGAGTTACCCATTCTATCACAAATGTTTGTAGAAGCAGTCTGCATGCCTAGGTGCTTGATTTTATACACCTGTGACCATGGAAGTGATTGGAACACCTGAATTCAATGATTTGGAGGGGTGTCCCAATACTTTTGGCAATATAGTGTATGTGTGTCTAGCTCAGTCACACAACATTCTTGAACCATAATGCAAAGTTCTTCAAAAACTGAAGCTAAATGCATTATTGGGAAAAGGCTTACTGCACGGATAGGATCCCCAGAGCTAGACTGTTGTTTTACAGTGTCTTGTCCGGGAACTGAGGGGCCCCATGTGGAGAGACATGCAACTACACAGCACCCCTGTAGACAGAAAGGCACAGGGGCTGTACAGAAACTCCCACCTTTGTGCTTATGTAGTATGAACTAGCCTGGTCTCATTAATACGTAGGTATTAATACATAACTTTCAAAGACACGAAACCACACTTTACGTAAAAATACACACGTATTCTCATGAGATCACGTTGATACAGACATACTGAACCAGTGATGAGCCATTGAAATGATTGTAATGTAATGTGAATGTGACTTTCATTTGCACATCACAATCATTCTGCCATTTTTAAATATAATCGATTTCATTGAAAATCGAAGCTCGATATATTAACTTTATATAAACAGCCCAAGTCAGGGGAGTCCAATCCTGCTCCTGGAGGGCCACTGTCCTGCAGAGTTTAGCTCCAACCCCAATTAAACACACCTGAACCAGCTAATCAAGGTTTTTAGGCATACAGGAAACTTCCAGACAGGTGTGTTGTGGTAAGTTGGAGCTAAACTGCAGGACAGTGGAAAAATGTGAACCTATTTTATTAGAATGGAATTAGATAAGAAGCTTTTTTTCTCTAACCGTTATCTTAGAATTCCTGATTTAAATGACCTTTGATACTTCCTGGAATCTTAATAATAGCTCTAAAAATCATTGTGTTGTGTACCCACTCCATCTACTGGACAAACATAGATTAGTACACATGCAGAAAATCCAACGTGGCAAAATAAAAGTCCCACATAAAAAGTATCTCGGCTCTCGAATCATTTGTGTTAATTTATTTTTTTATTTAATTATATCATATTGTTTTAAATATGAGAATAGCTCATCCTATCAAAATTGGGGAAGTTTGCATTATTGTTGTCCTATCATGAAATAATCATGTGCATGACCTGTAGAGAGCGCTCTTCGAGAGCAATCGTTGCATTTTTAAATACCTGTTATGTTAATCATAATTTATCACGAACATAGAGCCTAATGGTATAATGATAATAATAATAAAAATAATTATATATATATATATATATTTTTTTTAAATAAACCTTTTATTATATTATTATTTTTAATTTATTTTTTAGTTGGGATGCCTTCGTCCTGCCTTTGAAAGAAGCAACTCAAAAGCAGGCGTTAGTACCATGTTGAATAATCCCAATCTTATCAGAACTACATTAACAAGGAACTATTTTATACTTTATTTTAAATAACCACACTGTAGTATGTTGTTAACATATCAATGTCAAGTCTGATCTCGACTAGTGTAAGTAAACCCATAGCAGTCTTCTTAATTACTTTATATTATTCATTTACTCCGGCACTGCATGCATCATCATGACAGTCCTCTCTCTGTCATTACTCCCATGATCACTCCTCTGCTGCCGCATACTGCTCACTGATTGGCTGAACCTGTCAAACTACCGAAACCCAGATAGGCCAAAACACATTTTCCGCATATAAGCATGGCAGACGCACCTTCAGCAGCCAGGTAAAGCTTATTTTTAATGTTGCTTAGTAGGCTAACGTTACTCGAATATTTTTACAATGTGATTTACAGCATCATTCAAGCTAGCTAAGTAACTGAGCTTTTATTTTGTAATAACAATAACAAAATAAATATTACATAGCGACAAAAAAGTATTTGCGAGTCGTCCAGTTTTGCTGTAGTAAGATATTCAGTAACAAATTCAACTAGTCTCAGTACAGTTTTTAATTATTGTTCACAGTAACAAGGCTGTTACAAGTGTCTACAATGACGTGAAGGTATGTATTTTTTAAAACATTAAAAAAACAACACTTTTGTTGACTTTATTGGGCTATTAAACAAACAAATACATAAATACACTATGATCAGATTTGAATTTTATTCGCGCCATTAATACAGGAGTACTATGGTAAGACACTGAAGCAGACATCTGACCTGAAGAGCAATGCCTGTGTTCCGTCAGCCAAGTCTGTTTCTGCATACGTGAGAAAAGTGATTGCTGAGATCCATCCAGATGTCGTTGCAAAGTGAGGTTCTATTCATTTTTTTCCTGCTGAATAGAAAATTCTAAAGAAGAGCATTTATTTGAAATACAAATCTTTTGTAACATTATGAAAGTCTTTACTGTCACCTTTGATTTAATTTAATGTATTCTTAATATAAATAGTTATTTCTTTAAAAATAAATGAAAAACCCAAACTTTTATTATACTTATTGATGAACTGGAAAGGTAATTGTACATTAGAAGCTTATTCTAGATTTTGAAAGTTTGCTATTAAATAAAGCATTTTAATTTATTTTTAATTAATACCTATTTTAGAAGGAAGGTTGTTTTCATAATACATGGGGGGAAAATCACATTATGAAATAAATGTTTTTCTCCAAAACACGTTGACCACAATTATTAGCACCCTTTTATTTAATACTTTTTTAAGCTTTCTGAGACTCAAGACTCAACTAATCTCTGCAATTCTCCAGCTGTGATCCTTGGAGAGTCTTTGGCCATTCAAACTCTCCTCCTCATCATGCATTAGGATGATTTAGACACACATCCTCTTCCAGGCAGATTTGTAACATCTTTAGTTGATTGGAACTTCTTAATTATTGCCCTGATGGTGGAAATGGGGATTTTCAATGCTTTAGCTATTTTCTTAAAGCCACTTTCTATTTTGTGAAGCTCAACAATCTTTTGCTGCACATCAGAACTATATTCTTTGTTTTTACTGATTGTGATGAATGATTACGGGAATTTGGCCTTTGTGTTTTCTCATGTTTATACTCCTGTGGAACAGGAAGTTCTGGCTAGACAATTTCATGTTCATGATCACCCTGGTGTGCTAAAAAAAATGTAAATATGAATGGGAATATACTTCAAGATATATTTTACTCATAAAAAATCTAGGGGTGCCAATAATTGTGGCCAACGTGACAATTCAAAAACAATTCTTTTCCTTCAATGAAAGGTTAGATTTTTGCTAATTTTATGAATTAAAGATCAAAAGGATAAACAATGCAGATAAATTTTTACGGACATCTTTGACCATATTTATCAAGGGTACCAACAATTTTGTCCCGTCTATATATATATATTACAGTTGAGCTCAAAAGTTTACATACCCCTTGCAGAATCTGCAAAAATGTTAATCATTTTAATTAATAAGAAGGATCATGAAAATTGCATGTTATTTTTTATTTAGTACTGTCCTGAATAAAGTATTTCACATAACAGATGTTTACATAAAGTCCACAAGATAAAACAAAAATAGCTGAATTTATAAAAATGACCCAGTTCAAAAGTTTAAATACCCTTGATTCTTAATTCTGTGTGGTTACCTAGATGATTTACAACTGGTTGTTTGTTTTGTGATGTTGTTCATGAGTCCCTTGTTTGTTCTGAGCAGTTAAACTGAACTCTGTTCTTCAGAAAAATCCTCCAAGTCCTGCAGATTCTTCAGTTTTCAAGGATTTATTTTGCATATTTGAACCCTTTCCAGCAGTGACTGAATGATTTTGAGATCCATCTTTTCACACTGAGGACAATTGAGGGACTCAAACACATCTATTACAAAAGGTTCAAACATTAATTGATGCTCCAGAAGGAAACACGATGCATTAAGAGCCAGGGGGTGAAAACTTTTGAACAAGAAGATGATGTACAAGTTTTTCTTATTTTGTTTATAGATCATATTTTTTCATTTAGTACTGCCCTTTGGAAGCAAAAGAAGATTCTTGCATGTTTACCAGAAGAGAAAAAATTTACCCTGTTCATCCAATTCAAAAAGTTTACATCCCCGGCTCTTAATGCACCGTGTTTCCTTCTGGAGCATCAGTGAATGTTTGAACCTTTTTTTAAAGTCCCTCAATTGTCCTCAGTGTGAAAAGATGGATCTCAAAATCATACAGTCGCTGATGGAAAGGGTTCAAATATGCAGAAGATGCCGGAAAACCAAAGAATCTGCAGGACCTGGAAGATTTTTCTGAAGAACAGAGTTCAGTTTAACTGCTCAGAACAAACAAGGGACTCATGAACAACATCACAAAACAAACAACCAGTTGTAAATCATCTAGGTAACCACACAGAATTAAGAATCAAGGGTATTTAAACTTTCGAACTGGGTCATTTTTATAAATTCAGCAATTTTTTTTTATCTTGTGGACTTTATGTAAACATCTGTTATGTGAAATACTTTATTCAGGACAGTACTAAATAAAAAATAACATGCAATTTTCATGATCCTTCTTATTTTATTAAAATGATTAACATTTTTGCATATTCTGCAAGGGGTATGTAAACTTTTGAGCTCAACTGTGTGTATATGTGTGTATATATATATATATATACAGTGGGTACGGAAATTATTCAGACCCCCTTAAATTTTTCACTCTTTGTTATATTGCAGCCATTTGCTAAAATCATTTAAGTTCATTTTTTTCCTCATTAATGTACACACAGCACCCCATATTAACATAAAAACACAGAATTGTTGACATTTTTGCAGATTTATTAAACAAGAAAAACTGAAATATCACATGGTCTTAAGTATTCAGACCCTTTGCTGTGACACTCATATATTTAACTCAGGTGCTGTCCATTTCTTCTGATCATCCTTGAGATGGTTCTACACCTTCATTTGAGTCCAGCTGTGTTTGATTATACTGATTGGACTTGATTAGGAAAGCCACACACCTGTCTATATAAGACCTTACAGCTCACAGTGCATGTCAGAGCAAATGAGAATCATGAGGTCAAAGGAACTGCCTGAAGAGCTCAGAGACAGAATTGTGGCAAGGCACAGATCTGGCCAAGGTTACAAAAAAATTTCTGCTGCACTTAAGGTTCCTAAGAGCACAGTGGCCTCCATAATCCTTAAATGGAAGACGTCTTGGACGACCAGAACTCTTCCTAGAGCTGGCCGTCCGGCCAAACTGAGCTATCGGGGGAGAAGAGCCTTGGTGAGAGAGGTAAAGAAGAACCCAAAGATCACTGTGGCTGAGCTCCAGAGATGCAGTCGGGAGATGGGAGAAAGTTGTAGAAAGTCAACCATCACTGCAGCCCTCCACCAGTCGGGGCTTTATGGCAGAGTGGCCCGACGGAAGCCTCTCCTCAGTGCAAGACACATGAAAGCCCGCATGGAGTTTGCTAAAAAACACCTGAAGGACTCCAAGATGGTGAGAAATAAGATTCTCTGGTCTGATGAGACCAAGATAGAACTTTTTGGCCTTAATTCTAAGCGGTATGTGTGGAGAAAACCAGGCACTGCTCATCACCTGTCCAATACAGTCCCAACAGTGAAGCATGGTGGTGGCAGCATCATGCTGTGGGGGTGTTTTTCAGCTGCAGGGACAGGACGACTGGTTGCAATCGAGGGAAAGATGAATGCGGCCAAGTACAGGGATATCCTGGACGAAAACCTTCTCCAGAGTGCTCAGGACCTCAGACTGGGCCGAAGGTTTACCTTCCAACAAGACAATGACCCTAAGCACACAGCTAAAATAACGAAGGAGTGGCTTCACAACAACTCCGTGACTGTTCTTGAATGGCCCAGCCAGAGCCCTGACTTAAACCCAATTGAGCATCTCTGGAGAGACCTAAAAATGGCTGTCCACCAACGTTTACCATCCAACCTGACAGAACTGGAGAGGATCTGCAAGGAGGAATGGCAGAGGATCCCCAAATCCAGGTGTGAAAAACTTGTTGCATCTTTCCCAAAAAGACTCATGGCTGTATTAGATCAAAAGGGTGCTTCTACTAAATACTGAGCAAAGGGTCTGAATACTTAAACTGAAATATCAAATGGTCTTTTCTTTTTTAATAAATCTGAAAAAATGTCAACAATTCTGTGTTTTTCTGTCAATATGGGGTGCTGTGTGTACATTAATGAGGAAAAAAAATGAACTTAAATGATTTTAGCAAATGGCTGCAATATATCAAAGAGTGAAACATTTAAAGGGTTCTGAATACTTTCCGTACCCACTGTATATATGTATGTACAGTGGTGTGAAAAAGCCATCTTTTGCCCCCTTCCTGATTTTTTTTATTTTTTTGCATGTTTTGTCACACTTTAATGTTTCAGATCATCGAACAAATTTAAATATTAATCAAAGATATTAATCAAAGTCGTCGCTGCGCTCTTGGGGTAATTTCGGTCGGCCAATCTTTGGTCAAGCACTTTTTCACGCTGGGCCATGTGGGTTTAGATTTTGTTTTCCCTTCATAATAAAAACCTTCATTTTAAAAACTGCTGTGTTTCATTTAAAAATGTTGTTTACTTGTGTTATCTTTGATTAATATTTACATTTGTTTGATGATCTGAAACATTAAAGTGTGACAAACATGCAAAAAAAATAAAAAAATCAGGAAGGGGGCAAGCACTTTTTCACACCATTGTATATGTGCAAGTATATATGTATGTAGCCTATGAAACTTGATTTGAGTGGGCTTAATAGGGTCACTTGATATAATGAATATAATTGTATGTAAAATAATTGAATGAAAAGCCAACTTTTAGATTTTCTTTTTAAATTGACTGCTTAGACCTTGTCTTATAACAGTTTATTATAACTTTATTCTGATGATACTTCTGACCTTTTTTTTTTTTTTTTTTTTTTTTTTTGCATTTTTACATCTAACCTTTAACCATGTTTCAATGCTGAGCCCTTGGTGGAATTATAAATAGTTTCCATCCTCTCAGGTACTATGGCTGTGGTCTGGTGGTCCCTGAGTGTCTGGAGGGCTGTAAGGTGCTTGATCTTGGCTGTGGAAGTGGACGGGATTGCTACATGCTCAGCCAGCTTGTGGGAGAGAAAGGACACGTCACAGGCATTGACATGACTGAAGATCAGGTATATCCCTTTTAAGTTCAGATTAGGGTTACATGGTTTTAGATAATAATGTACACAGTGAATGAGTAATTTTGTGCTTGTTTTATATTTCAGTTCCTTTTGATTAAAAAGGCAAAACCTGTTTAGTTTTGTCCAAACAAATTATGAGATTACAGGCCTGTTTACACCAAGGACAATAACGATAAAGATATAGTTTTAAAATTTGTTCTAAATGTAAAATCATTGCAGAGTCCACACCACAAATATAACGATAATGGTACAGAGGAACGATATCATTGGAATCACCTCCGCAATGATTTTTTTTTTTTCAACTGATGATGATAAAATCATTGACATTCAGTTACAATTCATCCTGGTTTAAAGAGCTTTAGCGTTTAAAGCAGCAGACAACAAAACTGTAGTGGGTGCTTATAATAAATAGAACAATATTGTGTGTTGTTTTGGACGCTAATGTAGATAACGTTATATTCATAGTTATAGTTCTTTGTGTGAATGGGCCTTAATAGTGATTAAAAATGTACAGTCTTAGGGTCCGTTTACACAACACTGTTTTCAACTAAAAACGGAAACGATTTTATGAGTTTTGGCCGTTCATTTACACGACAATGGCGTTTTGGTGGCCTGAAAATGCAAACTTTTGAACGGGTTTCAAAGTCTCCATGTAAACAACAAAAAACACGAATCTGTGAAAACGATGCACGTGCGCATTACATCCTATATTACTATAGCAGGGATTCCCAAACACATTACTGGAGCCTCCCCAACACTGCATGTTTTCCATGTCTCCTTAATCAAACACACATGATTCAGATCATCAGCTCATTAGTCAAGACTCCAAGACCTGAAATGGGTGTGTCAGATAAAGGAGACATGCAAAATGTGCAGTGCTGAGGAGGCTCCAGGAATGTGTTTGGGAACCCCTGGTCTATAGTGTTTCATTGCCATCTAATGGCCTGCCAGCAGAATACAGCGTTTTTACTCATTTTCATGGATTCATAAGAAAGGGGATTGTTTCGACAATGGTGTTGTCTGTATGCGGAAAACTCAAAAGAAAAACTTATCAGTTTTAACTGTATCGTTGTCGTGTAAACACACCCTAAATAAACGAAAATATTCAACACATCTAGACACGTAGATGTAATGGCAAAAAGAGTATGTGAACTGCATAAATGTTTTTTGTTTGTGTTTTATTTTAGCTTGAGGTGGCCCAGATGTACATTGACTACCACATGCAAAGATTTGGTTACAAAAAGCCAAATGTGAACTTTGTTCATGGTTACATTGAGGTCTTGGCAGAAGCAGGTCTAGAGGAGAAATCCTATGATATCATCATGTAAGTTTTCACAGTTTCAAAATAGTAGCCTCAAGGTTGCCATGAAATTAAAGTTGTGAATATGATTGTAGTTTCTTCCCTATTGTGGCATATATCAGAGTTACTGTCCATCAGTAATTGATTGGATCGTTTGCTATTGCTGTGATCTCATGAGAGTGACAGTTTGTCCCGCCTTTGTGCTGGTAAAGACGTCATCAGTGAAGAGATGTTGCTACAAGCGAGAAGGGATGTTAATTTGATTAAATATTATGTGAGCACATTCATAAAAAAAAAAAATGATATACACGAATAAAGAATTCATAATAAATACTGCAATATTCCATTAAAAGACATAAGATTTGTCAATTTTTCTAAATTCTTATCTGTCATGAGACTATTCTCATAAGACTAGCATGTTAGTTGCAGTCTGTTCAGTTCTACTACTAGCTAGCATAAACAGCCAATTAATGGGCGTTTTTTTTTTTTTTTTTTCAAAAGATCAAACTGTGTGGTGAACCTGTCACCAGATAAAACCAGTGTCCTGAGGGAGGCTTACCGTGTACTGAAGGTAATTCTGTTTCATACTCACACCATTGTTTTGAGTCATTCAGAATTCAATTATCAAATTTTTCAGTTATATTTTTTTTCCCCCATCCCTGACACTCAGATACTATCAAACTAGAAATTAAGCATTACTTTTTATATTTAAATTGAGACTGGACATTTTTTTGCACATTTAGCTCATTAACAAACAAAAAGGATTTTGATTTTCTTTGTGTTTAGGATGGAGGGGAATTGTACTTTAGTGATGTTTATAGTGATGCTAGAATCCCAGAAGACCTCAAGGCCAACAAAGTGTTATGGGGTAAGAAAAGACATTTATCCTAATTAGCCTATTTTCTTTCTAAATGTTACAAGGTATAATTTAACTTCAGTTTTGCCACTGTGTTAAATGTAACAAATTAAAACATACAATGATATAGGCTTATTTGCATATGTCGATCAGGTGAGTGCCTCAGTGGAGCATTGTGGTGGGAAGACCTGATACGACTGGCTGAAGAGGTTGGGTTCTGCAAACCCAGACTGGTTACTGCTAGTGTCATCACTGTGGGCAACAAGGAACTAGAGAAACTTCTTGGTGAGACATTAAAATGGTGAAATGTGCCACCTTGTAATGGTAATCAAAAATTAATTGGCTCCAGACTGTGTTGCACTTTCTCTGCATTTGCTGCTGCAAAAAAGAAAGGAAAGAAAGAAAGAAAGAAAAAAAAAGTTTGATTCTGCTTTGGTTTCTTCTGGAACATTTTTTTGTTAGTGGATCAAAAATTATAAGATTTTCTAGCCAAATTACATCTGAACTACTGCCAGTATTAACAATGTTATTAATACAATAAGTGATGGTTTATACAAAAATTACATTCTTGTGTATAGAACTATAATATTTCTGCCACCATTGAAGTATTTTGGTAAGAAAAAGCCCAAGCCTCCAATGCTAATTTTACTCATTTGGGGAAAAAACATTAAGAAGTGACTTCTTATATCTGCAACTGCAGATATCACTTTCTTTACCAGACTTAAATTATGAATTTATTCATCATTTTGGATGAAAAAAATAAAATTACACCAGTGCATAATCCATCCTAACAAAGATTAATGAAAATAAACTTGTTCTCTTTGCCTTTACAACCATTTATCTGCTCAGAAAGCACAAATGACAGTTTATGTGGGCACACACACACGCATTAATTGTCAAACATACACAATCTCAGACACATATATTTCGAGCATCAATTTGTTTCTGTTGTCCCTGTACATGCTCAAGATACTTTGCAAAGATTAAACTTTCAGTCTTGCTGACACTTGATACTGTCTACAGTAGCAGACAGGAGACTGATCATCTGATCTCTTGTCTCCCATTGTTAGTCATTACATTACGTCATTCTGTATTTGCATAAACTTAAACCTTTGTCATCTTTGTCATATTGATTATATGTAAAGATACTGTACTTATAGTTTCATTTTCAATTGTAAAATTTGTTTAGGTGACTACAAATTTGTATCTGCCACATACCGGCTCTTCAAGTTACCAAAAGGTTCAGAGAAGAGGTCCTGTCTGGTCATGTACAATGGAGACATTACAGGTGTGGAGGAAAGCTTCGAGTTTGATGCCCAGTTTACCTTTAAGGTATGTAGTTACATCCAGTACATCAGAACTGATCTATTTATTCACCAGAGCTCATAAAGCATATCACATCCTGCACATTCTTCCTCTGCTTGGTCCCATTAGTAATGATTCATATTTTTGAATAGATGAACAGTAATGTTTTAGTAACATGATCCATGGCTCAGCATTATTTGAATATTGATAATATGTCACTATTAAGTTGTTTGGATAATAAGTGTCATGTAAATGTGAGCTTAAAAAGATCTTAATCTATTTATTATATTCCTAGATTGGTGGTCATATGGTGATAATATATGAAAATGATGTGCAATAAATACTACATTTATCACATGCAATTATACACATGTAATTATTAAGTTAAATGTGTTACATAAAAACCTTGACATATATTGGCAATCAAAAGTTTTGATTGAATAGGATTTTTTTTTCCCAAAGAAATAAATACTTATTCAGCAAGGATTAATTAAATTGATCAAAGGTGTCAATAAAGACATTAATACATTAGTTACATTTTAAAATAGATTAAAATAGAAAACAGTTATTTTAAATAGTAATGGAATTTTAAAATATTACAGTTCTACTGTATTTTTGATCAGCCTTGGTGAGCATAAGTGGCTTCTTTTAAACTGATCTCAAACTTTTAAAAGTCTTGTACTTTGTAAAAAAGCATAATCAAGACAATTTTAGGTCTTTGTCTAGGCCGATAAAGTGACGGAGGTAGATGATGATGTGGCCAACATCTTGGGTAACTCCAGATTTGCTGAAGAATTCACATTTCAGCCTCAGGGGGTGAACACTTCCGCTTCTGGAGGATGCTGGGCCAAACCCAAGGTAAGTGACTCATTTCCTATCATGCCTTATTTTCTTAGCTTCTGTCTATCAGTAATGCGATTATAGCATATCACACCTGTGCATACAGTATTTTGATGTTCCATTTGATTTTCAGTTGTAAAATAAATTTTTGTTATAATTTTAGACTCATCGTCTTTCAAAATAACAACTGTTTTTATCATCAAACTGTCATCTAGAATTAAAAATAATTCTTACTGGCCACTAAAAGGCCCGATATACTTCAAGCAAAATCGAAGAATGAACTGGAGTGACTTCATTTAGAACAAAATCAGGCCAAAACAAAGTTTGTTTTGAGTTTGTTTCAGGAGTTCGCAACAGCTTGCTAAATCAAACTTTCCAGGAAAGTGTGCTCCGGCTGGTAAACGCCTTCAAACTATCATTGGTCTGTGGTGATTACAGGGTGTGCTCTGGGGCTTTGCCTTCTTTGACATGAAAATCTGCTTGGGTTCATTTCTTCTGTTCAGTCCGAAACTGAAAGTGAAACTGGCACTGTTTTTATTTTTTTTTAATACTTTAAAGCTGCTTGTTTTAAAGCAGTCTATTGTATAAAGTGCCAAATTGCAGAGCTGGTGCAAACATATCCACATCGCCATGATCAGATGCTTTGTTAACTGCGGTTTTCTCACCGTTGTCATTTTTGTTGCATGTTTTTGTTATTGAGAGGAAAGTGAGCAGCACATATTACCATATTCATCTAAATGATGCTCTCAGCAGTGTGGGCAGTGTCGGAATTTTCGCTAACAGTATACTGCTGAAAAAGAACTTCGCCGTGAGTATATCTGGGCCTTCGATTTCTCTACACAGTCACACAAGGTCACCCAGCTGTACCACAAAGCCTTGACCACAGAAGATTGTCTGCCCTTCCAAACAAAGAATGCCATCTTATCAGTGCTGGTGGTGATTCAGTCTCTGTCTGCAAACACAAGAAAAGACTATTAGACTTAACTTGCAACATCATTCAAGGTGGTCATCACTGTTGATGGCTGGATCGGATTTATTCCATTTTTAGAAATTCTGATCTAAAGATTTAGCTAAATGTACTTGTTTTGACCATTGTTTTGGTTTCATTTTTATTGTTCTAAAAAGATCTAAAAGATTCTTAAACTTCTAAAGAGCTAAACAGGTTCCTTCCGTGCTTCAGCGGATTTTTACTTTCACACAGACAGCCTATAAATATAATCTCATTGCCATATATCAGAGACGTATGTCATAAGTTCTGTATTAATCAAATCTTTTTTTAATGTTGTAAACCAAAACAAGACTACATTTACATAGTAAATAAGGAATGGGCATGTTCTTTGCCCTATTAGCTCTGTTTTAGTGTTAGTGTTGTCTGATTTGAAAGTGTAATATGGAAGTGTTGCACCCAGATTGATGCAGTTTCTGTTGTTTTAGACCCAGGTTTTCAAATTTCTTGATGCCCCAGCCCCCCACATGTGATGGTCCCCTTATAAGGGACCTTGTTATATATATATATATATATATATACATACAGTACAGTCCAAAAGTTTGGAACCACTAAGATTTTTAATGTTTTTAAAAGGAGTTTCGTCTGCTCACCAAGGCTACATTTATTTAATAAAAAATACAGTAAAAAACAGTAATATTGTGAAATATTATTACAATTTAAAATAACTGTGTACTATTTAAATATATTTGACAAAGTAATTTATTGCTGTGATGCAAAGCTGAATTTTCAGCATCATTACTCCAGTCTTCAGTGTCACATGATCCTTCAGAAATCATTCTAATATGCTGATCTGCTGCTCAATAAACATTTCTGATTATTTTCAATGTTGAAAACAGTTGTGTACTTTTTTTTTCAGGATTCCTTGATGAATAGAAAGTTCAAAAGAACAGCATTTATCTGAAATACAAAGCTTCTGTAGCATTATACACTACCGTTCAAAAGTTTGGGGTCAGTAAGAATTTGTATTTTTATTTTTTTGAAAAGAAATTAAAGAAATGAATACTTTTATTCAGCAAGGATGCATTAAATCAATCAAAAGTGGCAGTAAAGACATTTATAATGTTACAAAAGATTAGATTTCAGATAAACACTGTTCTTTTGAACTTTCTATTCATCAAATAATCCTGAAAAAAAATATTGTACACAAATATTTTGTACAATTGTACACATTAAATGTTTCTTGAGCAGCAGATCAGCATATTAGAATGATTTCTGAAGGATCATGTGACACTGAAGACTGGAGTAATGATGCTGAAAATTCAGCTTTGCATCACAGCAATAAATTACTTTGTGAAATATATTCAAATAGAAAACAGTTATTTTAAATTGTAATAATATTTCACAATATTACTGTTTTTACTGTATTTTTAATTAAATAAATGTAGCCTTGGTGAGCCGACGAAACTTCTTTTAAAAACATTAAAAATCTTAGTGGTTCCAAACTTTTGGACTGTACTGTGTATATATATATAATACATGCCTAGTTTTCATTTAGAGCATTCCATCATCTTATTCGGTCCCTGAATGCAATAAACTTTAACATACCGATGATATATGGGCTGCAGTTGCATAATGAATCCATCTAAATGCTTTGTGTCATTGAGTACTGTGGAATCAAATAACTATAATTTGTGATTAGTGCTTGGAAGTACGGTAATTTACATTGAGAATATTCCTCTCTCTTCAGGCAGTGTCAATGAATCCCTTTGAACTGGTCCAGCAATCGGGCAGTGCAAGTGTAACTCCTTCCACTGGGGGGTGCTGTGCAGACCAGGAATCATGCTGCAAGTGAATCTCAGCTCATTTAAAAGCAGTTTTGCTTATGATTTGAAAAGAACAAATTATTGATTATCATATGTAATTTCTAACTGTGATTTTGAAAAAATCAATAATATGTACATAATATAACATTTTTCATAATTTGTGAAAGGTAACAAAAAAAAAACATTGATCAGTATAGTGTGATTGTTTTGCATACATTTTTAATCATATTGATTATCAATATCAAGTACATCACACAGGTCTATATAGTTGCATAATCTTAAGCATTCATCTGCCAGATTTAATCTTTATTGTATCTTTATTGTATTGACAGATATAATCTAACTGAAAACTCATATGGTTTATTGAACTTTTGTAATCACATCGCTTTTTCTGCTGCTGAAATAAAAATGTTTGTGCTGACTGCCTGGCTATTTAGTATCAGCTGGAGGATATTTATGGTCTCTGTGATATACAGTATAATTTAATAATACTCAAATGCAAATCACCTTTTGTTAAATGTAAATTAGCCCCATTCCTTAAAATTTCACAACAGGACTTTCAGGTGAGAAGGGAAAAAAACATCAACCCTTTGCTGCGATTCTAGGACCAAATTCTCTTTTCTGATAAAGGACAGAATTCGAGGTTAAAGAAACTTAAGTAATCTTGTACAGAATTCCATTGTAGAGTAAAAGCATTTCAACATAGATTTAAATATTCTCTCTAATTTACTGAATATGGAAAACCACCTGTGAAGATTGTATAGGATTGTGAAATAGTTTATAATCAATCAACTTCCCTTGTCTGGATTGATCTCTGTCCCTGATGATGATAAAATGCACACTCTATGCGATCTGACTCCATGATTATTTTTACATCCTTTCATAGGTGTTGCACCTCTTGCATTTCTCACGAACCCTCTAATCCCTGTCTTATCTATATAAGGTAAAAAGTTACCTATTATAAGTCTTTGAGTAATCACAATAAATGTATAGCTTTGTTAATTTCCGTTAGGATGACAGAGGACTGAATGTCTGAATTATAGTGTTTCTTCAACTGAGAACGTTTGTGTCTCAGGGTTGATAATGTTTTTCAACTTTTTTTTCCCCTTCACACCTTTTGGCTATTTTTTAAATGCTTGTTATGTGTAGATTTTATTGTTTCGCCCTTGTCTCAGATCCAAACTTTCAATCCAACATAAAGATATGAATTATTGCAAGATCTGTGGAGAACTGGCTGTGCACATGCTCTGGACATATGGGTTCCCGAGATCCCGACCAGGGACATGTGATCACATTTCTCCTTTTACCCCTACTTTTCCTTTTTCTTTTCTTTCAGAAAAAAGCCCCTGAAAATATATAGGAGATAGTAATTTTTCATAAATGTAACAATCATACAACAATTTCATTTAATTTTTTTAACAAATTATACTGTTCCTCTGTGTGGCATAATTTCCATCACAGCCAACAATTTTTAANTTTTTTTTTTTTTTTTTTTTTTTAAGTGTACTGGTTACTAAGGAGGAAACAGTTAAGAGGATTTTTAGATGATCAAAGTCAAATATCTGTTATTTGTAGATTGTTTTATTGTGTGTATCATTTCAGGCTATTTAATTTAGAGTACATTAAAAAACGTTTAAAATGAATTTCCACCACAGAATGCTATTAGATGCAATTAAATTTGGAAAAAAGAGAGAGAGAGAGAGAGGAAAATGATAGAATTCTCCAGTAATGCCTTCTGTTGGACATTGTAAATAGAAAAAAATAAACAAATATATTTTCTGAAAGTCCACAGGTTGTCCCTACAGGCTGTCCATAAACTCTTTACTGCTGAAGAAACTCTCTATAAACTTGTTTCGTTATTTATTACATTCCCTGAGTGTATCTTGGCACTATTCAAAGATGCTGTCACCAAAGACCCTTCTCAAAACACCAAAAACAGTCACGAGGAAACTTCTGTATGCGCTCATTTGCATTAAGTGCGACTGTTTACGGAGCTCATTGGCCGTTCCAGCCGCGAAGGCCCCGCCTCCCGCCCAGCTGCGCCTACGGATTGGCTGCCCCGGTCGTCTGTCACCGAGACATCAGTAGAGGCACGAGTTCGCGCTGCTCTGGCTGAAGTGTGATCAGTTTCAGCCGCGTAGTGGGACTCAGCTAGACCTGATGCACAAGTCAAGGCGACGCGCAGCGGAGATGAAGCCGGATTGGCTCTGATTTTTAAAAGCCCTTTCATTCAAGAGGCTGTCCATTATCAACATGGCAGAACCGTCGGTTCCAGAACCCCCTCAAAAAATGGCGTCACTTAGCCGGGTCCGAGCCTTTACTTTGATTTTCTTAACTGCAAGCAGTTATTTAATTACTCCCACAAGTGGCAAGGAAGGAGGGGGAGAGGAGACTGTCATCATCGGGCTGAGACTGGAGGACACGGACGACATTTCCTTCATGGACAGGGGCTATTTGCGGGTCAGTGAGAGGTCTCGGGTGAGATTGAGGGTGTACGGGCAAAACATTAACAACGAGACGTGGTCCAAAATCGCCTTTACGGAACACGAGAGGAGTCGAGTGATTGGCAACATCGACAGCTCCTCAGGAGACAACAAGAGTCAGGAGGACACGTCGGGCTTGCACCCCTGTGGCATCAGGACTTCAGATATTCTCATCTTACCCAACATCATTTTAAATCGCAAGTCGTCTGGTATCGTTGAAATCGAGGTCAAGCCTCTGCGAAAGACTGAGAGGAGCAAAGCGTACTACCTGTGCATCGCCACTTCCACACCTGCTGTGGCTGGCATGCACGACCCGTGGACGGAGACCACGTGGATCTATCACGATGGAGAGGACACAAAAGTGATCGTGGTGGAGGAGAAAAAGTTCCTGCTCCCTTTCTGGCTTCAGGTCATCTTTATTTCCATGCTGCTCTGCCTCTCGGGCATGTTCAGCGGCTTGAACTTGGGTCTGATGGCGCTGGATCCCATGGAGCTCCAGATCGTCCAGAACTGCGGGACGGAGAAGGAGAAGAACTACGCCAGGAAGATCGAACCTGTCAGGAGTCAAGGAAACTACCTGCTTTGCTCGCTTCTTCTGGGGAATGTTCTGGTCAACACGACCTTGACCATTCTGTTGGATGATATTGCCGGTTCTGGATTGATAGCTGTAGTGATGTCAACCATTGGCATTGTGATATTCGGGGAGATTGTGCCTCAGGCTATATGTTCACGACACGGTCTCGCTGTGGGTGCGAATACAATCTTCTTGACCAAATTCTTCATGCTGCTCACTTTCCCTGCGTCCTATCCGGTAAGTAAACTGCTCGATTATCTCCTCGGACAGGAGATTGGCACCGTGTACAACCGAGAGAAGCTCTTGGAGATGTTGAGGGTCACGGATCCCTATAATGACTTGGTGAAAGAGGAGTTAAACATCATTCAGGGCGCACTGGAGCTCAGGACTAAAACCGTGGAAGATGTGATGACCCCGCTGCGCGATTGCTTCATGATCGCCGGCGACGCCACGCTCGACTTCAACACCATGAGTGAGATCATGGAGAGCGGCTACACGCGCATTCCGGTATTCGAAGGCGACAGGTCCAACATCGTGGACTTGCTGTTCGTGAAGGACCTTGCGTTTGTGGATCCCGACGACTGCACCCCGCTGAAGACGATAACGAAGTTCTACAGCCATCCCTTACATTTCGTCTTCAACGACACTAAACTCGACGCTATGCTGGAGGAGTTCAAGAAAGGTGAGAAAGCGCTCGCGCTGATGCTGAACGTGTGTCTTTGAACATCGAGTGTTTTCCTACTATTGTATTCTTCGCTGCATAAAAGTTTTATTGTTATATGGAAGCTAGTCTATTATGCATCATCATGTCATGGCTGTATCAAGGCGGGTGGCGTGCCTTTTACGCACCGGCTGTATTACGCACGACTAGATTTCATTTACAGATTCAACATTCCTTTTTCTTCAAAAAAATACATTTTAGCTGTTTTGTCCACGTTTATTCAGGTATTCAAACATTGACCTGACAGGCAACCTACATGGTTAATTCGTTCAGTTTACTAAAGGATGGTACTTAGATATTTAGTTTGAATTGATTATTATTATAAAGTAATACCATATTGTTTATATGGTATGTCCCCCATCATCATTTCATCCCATGTTATCCTGTAAAGTCCTCTGTCTTCCAAATTTTCATCACCTATAATGATTTAAACTCGCTAAAATTGAGATAAAACTTTAAATGCTGCCTTAAATTTTTTAAGTTAAACTGGCAACTTGCAGTAATACATATTGCACCTTTTTGGATCATTTTTAGCCTACTTATCA
>RJVU01023003.1:1611774-1628744 GCA_003731715.1 Anabarilius grahami
TCCTTTTGCCCGTTTCCCTCAATGTCGTAAATTACAAGCGACACAAACCCTTGCCTAATGCTCTGGCATGGAAGTCTTCCAACCAGAAGAGCTCTGGCTGGCATCATTGATTGCGGTAAGCAGTTCTCTCTTCCTCTCTTAGTGAGAGGAAAAACAGCCATGCCAAACGGGTACTTCCATGGAGGTTTATAAAATACAGTGCTAGTGTCAAATAAAGACATGACTAAACTTAACTCACGTTAAGCAGTTTATCATGTGAGGCCCAAAAATGCATGGTTGTAGTAGGCTGGCTCTTACTTGAATCTATTATATTTCACCACCAGTTGCACAAAGTGTATAATAGTTGTTTTATGTTGACCTTTTACTTAGAATGCCAAAGTTTTGTCATTTGAAACTGAAAGACAATACAGTATGTTAAAGCTTTCATTTAATTTAATATTTAATTTCATTTTAATTAATTAACCTCTGCATGTTGGCATGACAGTTAAAAACCTTTCTTTTCTTATTTTGCTTTTGTCTTAATGGAGTCCAGCCACACTGAATTGTTTTTATTTGTAGTGTCAGTTATAATTTGCAGCTTATTTGGCTTGGATTGAAAACATGCCCATTTGCATGTATCAAACAGTGTTTCGTTACCATAGCTAATAGATACACATTCACATATTTTTAAGGGATTGTTTGCCTAGAAATAAAATACTGTCTTCATCAACTCATTTGCCCATTTCAATCAAAAGATGCATTTCATTTGAGTGAATTGGTCAGGAAGAATGATTGTTTCTTCAAATCACTTATTAATAAGAACATGCAAAAATAGCAACTCAATGTACTATTGAAGTGGGTTCATGTGTTTAGTCGCCAACGTTTGACCTCGAACGAATGAACAAAAGAAACGTCAATGCCGCTGTCAGTGCCACTGACCAATTCCAGTTTGAAGGTGTTTACCAGCTGGAGCAAACATTTCCAGAAAGTTCACTTTGGCAAGCTGTTTCATACTTCCAGAACAAACTCTGAACAAACTTCGTTTTGGCCTGATTGTGTTTAAATTTTTTTTCAAAATGAGTATAGCGGGGCTGGGAATTGCTCTCCTAACCCCAAAATGACTCATCATGTACTCACCCTCATGTTGTTACAAAATTATAAGACTTTCTTTCTTCTGTGGAACACTAAAGAAGACATTTTGAGAAATGTCTCAGCTAGGTTTTTTTTGTTGTTTTTTTCCGTCATGGAAGTCAATGGGCTTTAATGTTTGTTTGTTCCAAAAGTTCTTCAAAATATCTCCTTTTGTGTTCAACAGAAGAAAGAAATGCATTCAGCTTTAGAACCACATGAGAGTGAGTAAATGATGACAGAATTTTCATTTTTGGGTGGATTATCCATTTAAGAATTGTAACTTTTTCAAACATGCTATCAGTATGTTAAAGCGTTAGTTCACCCAAAAATAAAAATAATGTCATTTATTACTCACCCTCATGTCGTTCCACATCCGTAAGACCTTCGCTCATCTTCGGAACACAAATTAAGATATTTTTGATGAAATCCGATGGCTCGGTGAGGCCTCTAATGAGAGCAATGTCACCGAACCTCTCAAAAAACAAAAGAAAGACACTCAAAACATATTTAAAACAGTTTATGTGAGTTCAGTGGTTCTACTTTAATATTATAAAGCGATGAGAATACTTTTTGCGAGCCAAAAAAGCAAAAAACACGACTTTTCAACAATATTTAGTGATGTCTGATTTCAAAACACTGCTTCGAAGCTTTACGAATCTTTTGTTTCGAATCAGTGGTTAGGAGCGCCAGAGTCACTTGATTTCAGCAGTTTGGCAGTTTGATATGCGTTCCAAACAACTGATTCGGATAAAAGATTCGTAAAGCTTTAAAGCAGTGTTTTGAAATCAGCCATCACTAGATATTGTGGAAAAGTCGTGTTTGGTGCACAAAAAGTATTCTCATCACTTTATAATATTAAGGTTGAACCACTGTACTCACATGAACTGTTTTAAATATGTTTTAAGTACCTTTCTGGATCTTGAGAGGTTCAGTGATATTGTTGGCAATAGAGGCCTCACTGAGCCATCGGATTTCATCAAAAATATCTTGATTTGTGTTCCGAAGATGAACGAAGGTCTTACAGGTGGGCTTACGTGAGGGTGAGTAATAGATGACATTATTTTCATTTTTGGGTGAACTAACCCTCTGAAGAAAAAACTTTGATACGTTTTCCTCTCTCATTTATTTATTTATTTTCTACATTTCTTCCCTCTGTAAATGCACCACTGTAAAAAATATAAAACTCACTGTTCGATCTCATTAGAGCACTCTAGTCACAGCATAAGAATGCCATTTGTAGCAAATTTGTTTCTACTTCATTCACTTTGCCAGTCTTATCTACTGTACAACTCCTTTTAGTTCACCATTCCAACAGACTGGATGTCACAATGAAACCGCTGTTAGATAAGTACACCAAGGACACCTATGAAGATGATGCTTCCCGAATTAGCCTAACCAAAGTCCTGCAAGTCCTGGGAATGGCATGAGGGAGTCAAACCCATGGTGATAAAAAGTTAAGGGAGTAATTATTATTATTATTTTTTTTTTCTGTGCCATGAAATGAACCTGTAAAATTCATGCAGTGTGGTTTGCAGTTTTTTTTTTTATTGTTAGTGTTATCTATACTGTAATTTATTTATTGTATTACTAGTATTGTATTACATTTATTGTATGACTACTAGTAAATAACAATACAACTCCTCTTTTGACCCACAAGTCCTTTCCAATAAACAAGTATTTTTTTGTTGATAAAGCCAGTAACTGTTTAGTAGAAATAAAATAAATCAAGTGTTCTGTAAAATATTTGCTGAAAGAAACTCACTTGTTGCATAGTGCTCTGCTGCTTGTTAACAATACCATTTTAGTGTTTAAAATAGTGGAGAGGTCTTGTGACTGTGTCTGTCTGTGCTTAAACGGCCCCATAATGATGCTGAATCTGTAAGCAGCATTAACCCAGAGCTCAGGCTGCTGTAACACAATGCTCACAGACAGATCACTGTTATTCATTGTGAACCTTCACTGAGGAAACAAAGATGTTGGTTGGTTGAATTACAGAGTAAAGAAATGAATCATTTTTAACAAGGGTCCTTGGAGGTCAGTGTAGTGAGTAAACTGAGTTTTGCACTCGGTAGTTTAGTTTATGTAAACAAAGCGATGAGATGAAAATGCTAAATTGGTTTTCTTCCGATGATATCAGTCTTATTTGAAGTCCATTTATATTTTTCAGGAAAAAAGGAACACGTTTAGTGACATGCTCTGAGAAGCTTATATTTAGAAAACGGGCTGATTTGCAGCAGCATTGTTATCTGGAGGTTGTTTTGGCTGGAGTTCATAATCACTGTGGGGGTTTGTACTGGGACTTTAAAATTACTTGATTTTTTTTTTTTTCTCACTTCTGTGTTTTTTTATTTTAATTACAGCTTAGTATATTTTGTAGCATTCATATTTGATTAGGATTCAACAAGCACATTCGTTTTACTATTTCTTAATAAGTTCATCGAGAACAGCAGTATACCAGTTGCTGGACAGTCCCTTTTGGAATATCCTGGGGTTAGGAGTCTTGCTCCAGGGCGCATTAATAACAGAGTAAATTTAGTTCCTTGCTAACTGTTGTTTTTCTGAACGTGCAGATGCTTAACCATTGCTCTACTACTGCTGATACCATGTTCAACTTTTCTAATGAATCAGTATTTATTGTGTTGTTTTTCATTTATCGCTCATATTCACCCTGCGTGTAAGTTATATTGTGCATATTGTGGGGAAAGAAGAAAGTATATGATAAAGAGAAAAGAGAAAAAAATATTTTAAAAAATGTAGTTTAAAACACATGTACCATGTTCGTTGCATGTTCATAGAATGCTTTTTTATATTCATGCTAGTTTCATATTTTGAAAATATTCTATTTTCATACTTTTTAATGATTACCTGTCACCATAAAAATAATAATCTAATATATTATATTATAATATATTTCCCTTACACATTGAATACATGTGTGTGCACATCTTAATTTGTTTTTTGGTTTTGTTTTTGTTTTTAAAGATTTATAATATATTTTTTATAATATATTTTCATTATTTTAAGCTAAAAAGTAGTTTTTGGGGAGTTGCACTATATATTATTTTATTTTACAATCTGAACTAAACTTGCCATGTCATAAAAAGGTCAAATTTGTGGATATATTAAGATATGTATCTAATATTATTTACTGATCTTGACATACAGTCTATGTATATATACCCAGATTTTTTTTTTTTTGGTCCTTTATTTGATAACAATCTTTTTAAGAAATTAAAGCTATTTATAGGTTAGGGTTACAAGGGTACAAATGAAATTTAGGGCCAAGCATTTGGATAACAATGTTATGATTTTCTCAGAAAGTCCTCTTATGAAAAATATCACTTAATCTGTGATATCCCACCGCTCATTTCCAGTGTCCCAGTAGTTGTCAGAACTAAAATATTTTCTGAGAAGGCTGATCACTGTCTGTCTGAGACAGTGGCCTTGTTGCCTTACGTGACTATTTATGGTGGGAATTACGCTATGGAAAAATATGACAAACTGCATTCCAAGACTTAAACTGGAAATGGTGGAAAAGAGCACACAATGAGTCTCAGAAGAGCTGAGGGGGAGCAGTAGACGTTCTCATGCAGGGTTGTGGAGCCATCTCACAATTACTGCTTAGCTATTATCCCTACTAAATGATATACAATATATGTGTGTCTTAATAAGGATGAAGATGACTTTGCCGGTGATAGTGCTGAAGATTGTGATGGTGATGAATTTAAGCAAATGTGACCAAATGAAAGTGAATTTAACATTACATTTGCATTTATCTTTTTACCTGTATTAATTTATATTGATGCAATAATATTCTTTTTTAATTAGTTTATTTGATGCTTAAAGCGTTAGTTCACCCAAAAATGAAAATTATGTCATTAATGACTCACCCTCATGTCGTTCCAAACCCGTAAGACCTCCGTTCATCTTCGGAACACAGTTTAAGATATTTTAGATTTAGTCCGAGAGCTTTCTGTCCCTCCATTGAAAATGCATGTACGGTGCACTGTCCATGTCCAGAAAGGTAATACAAACATCATCAAAGTAGTCCATGTGACATCAGTACGAAAATACATTTTGGTCTAAAAATAAGAAAAACTACGACTTTATTCAGCATTGTCTTCTCTTCCGGGTCTGTTGTCAATCCGCGTTCACGACTCCGCAGTGACGTGTTATCTGGTGTGCCCGAGCTTCGTTTACAGTCTGAGGGAGATGCACTCTGTATTCAAGCTATTCTACATAGCAGCCATAGCTTTAGTCGCTCTGGATCGTTTACCGGGAAAGAGTAAAAGTGAATCCTTTCATCTGTCGGCGTTGGTAATGCACTTTTACGTTGCCGTGGTTGTTTTTGGCGATTAGGACATCCGCGACATGCACACTTACGCACCATTTAAAAAAATATAGCAATACCAAAATACAAACAATGTAGAATAGCTTGAAAACAGCGTGCGTCTCCCTCAGACTGTAAACGAAGCTCTGGCGCACCAGATAACACGTCAGCAGTATCTTACGTCACTGCGGAGTCGTCAACAACAGACCCGGAAGAGAAGACAATGCTGAATAAAGTCGTAGTTTTTGTTATTTTTGGACCAAAATGTATTTTCGATGCTTCAAAAAATTCTAACTAACCCACTGATGTCACATGGACTACTTTGATGATGTTTTTATTACCTTTCTGGACATGGACAGTGCACCGTACGTACATTTTCAATGGAGGGACAGAAAGCTCTCGGACTAAATCTAAAATATCTTAAAATGTGTTCCGAAGATGAACGGAGGTCTTACGGGTTTGGAACGACATGAGGGTGAGTCATTAATGACATAATTTTCATTTTGGGGTGAACTAACTATTTAATGTATGTTTATGAGGAGTGTAAATTTGAGCCTGTGAGATTTTACAGTGGGTTTGTGCATGTGGCCTCCCAATGGGACATGACAGAAAGAATGGATGAATCAATCAATCAATCAATCAACGTAGCTTGTTGCAGACGCAACTGGTTACACACATGCATAGTTTATACACACACACACATATATACAAACTGGTGGAAAAAGTATCAGGTACTTGAGTTAAAGTACAGATACCCTAAACAAAAATATAACTTCAGTAAAAGTATATTTACTCATTTTTAATTTTACTTGAAAAGTACTTAAGTACTTATGTATTTATAGTAAAAAGTACTGATTGATGAACCATGTTCGTTATTTATTTTAGCCAGCACTAGTCATTAGTCAGCACTAATAAGAAAGATTTCTACAGACATTTAATATGTATTGAACTACAAATGAGCAAATGTTTTATTTCATTGCCAAAACTCATTTAACACAATCAAAACATTGAACATTGACATAGTAAAATATCAGTTAATATTAATTCAAGTGTTCAAACAAGTGAAATAATGGTAACACTTTATTTTAGGGTCATTTAGCTTGTTGCTTATTAGCATGCATATTACTTGGATATTGGCTGTTTATTAGTACTTATTAAGTCCATATTAATGTCTTATTCTGTATGACCATATTCTACATTCTTAATCCTACCCAATACCTAAACTTAACAACAAACTTACTAACTATTTATAAGCGGTAAATTAGGAGTTTATTGAGGGAAAAGTCATAGTTAATAGTGAATATGTGTTCCCTATACTAAAGTGTTACCGAAATAACATACCAGTATTTAAAAAACTAGGAAAAACTAAATTTC
Source organism: Anabarilius grahami (assembly GCA_003731715.1). Taxonomy (NCBI): domain Eukaryota; kingdom Metazoa; phylum Chordata; class Actinopteri; order Cypriniformes; family Xenocyprididae; genus Anabarilius; species Anabarilius grahami. Next base: position 1,618,589 of record RJVU01023003.1, read on the forward strand.
TGTAAATATGTGTCAACAGACAGTATAAAAATTCACATGTACAGACATCACAATAACATTTAAAGAGGAACTCTATGCAAACATACCAGTTTTATATCATTTGAAACTGCTAGAGCAGTGGGGAAGATGCATGGGCATTCATTTGTGCTATTTTACCTACAATATCCTACAATGGCAATGTTATATTACATTGGACAATTCACACAAGTTGTGTGCCAGGTGTGTAGGAGTGAAGCACATGCGTTCAGCTTTACTCCCGCTTGGCTCTCTTCATGAGTGATGAGAGTCAAGCCTCTGCACCTTGTGGTTCTGGCCATGCATCTGCTGAGGCAGCACGGCAGCTGCAATCGTGGGGATCTCTGATGGAGCTAGCAGAGGAGCTTGAAGGGGTCTAGCTTCGCTAACAGGCTCCGCGGCTCTCGTATCTGGCCCGTAAGCCTGTGTAGCAGTTTGCTCGCTTCTGGTTCCGAGGAACTAGATATGGAGTCAGTAACAGACATTATATCTAAGTCTGACACTCTCTTCTCCTATCGAAGTCCTCCATACGATGAGCTATTGGAGCTTATGACTCACGCCACGTTCCGACTGAGCTTGAATTGGCAAGATCGTCTGTGTCTGCCAAGACACAGGTCATAAGTCTCCAGCCCCAGTGAGCCTTCCCTTTCTTCCAGACCTGCATAATGGGTGGTAGAGTTGACAGATGAAACTAGGATAAACCAAAAGCTATTTTTCATATGCCGCCTTCACCATTTTTCCGACTCAGGTTTTTAATCAAGGCTGCATTCCAGAATTTGGCTATGAGGTTGAGCTGGGCAGATGGACTTGTTGCCCTTCCTAGGTTGCCTTTCCTTTTATTCTCTAGAAGTTGAAATATAATTGTGCTCCCGGATGGCCCAATTTCTTCCCATTATACTTGGTTAAGGCTGATCCTCCCTATGTTGAGCTTGATAGATGGAATCTGTCACCCTCCCCAGTTCATAAACTGGGTGTTCAAGTAGGGCGGAGATTCCTGGTGGTTCAGTTTATTTTCTCACCTTCCCCATCCTTTCTGCCTGGTATTTAAGCAAGGAATAGCAAGAGATATCTGCCTTAGGTTGAGCTTGACAGGTAAAATCGGTCGCCCTCCACAGTTTATCAACTGGCAGATACTGGCATGAGTAGAGCTCGGTAGTTTAGATAGAGTGGGACTTCCACTCTCTCGCTTGGCATCCTCCCAAGCTGTCAATCGTTGGTAGTGTAGCAGGATTATGCTCCTTATATACGGATTGGCCCCCATCCTAACAGACAACTTGAAGGTTGGAGCAGGCCTTGACAGTTGGAATGGTTTGAATCGCGGTCAGCTACCCATTTTCTGTTCCCTCCCGAGACCATTAGTCTGGAAGTTGGGAATTCTTCGTTTGCTTGCTCCCTTCAGTACGCTGCTCTCCTAGGCTTGTGCTCAGGTCTGGAAACGTATGTAGAGTTGCTGCGAGCAACTCCATATTTCATCTTTGCCTGGTTTGGCTGATGGGTGTGGTGCTATGGACTTAGCTGAGGCTATGTCTGTTAGCTCTGCTCTTATTTATATGTTCGGATGCTCTGTGTGACAGCATTGCTCTGCATAGGCCAATGGTATTGACTTGAAGTTACACTTCTCAGGGAACTGGGGTTACATTTGTAACACACCCAGAGTAAGAAATAAAACTTGTAATTATGAGATAAACTTTAAATAAGTTACACTACAAGATATAAAGTCACAATTATGAGGAATGAAGTTGCATTTACGTTATATAAACTTGCAATCATAAAATATTAATTTGAAATAAAATGATTGAATTCTGGATTTCACAATAAATGTCATGAATTAACCCTTCAAAAAAAGGTTAGGCTAGCTTTGTACTGTACATGTCTGGTTTAACTTCTCTATGTTTTCAGTTTTTCTGAATATGTGAGTAAAGAATTAAAGTGTGATCACATTTACCATTGTTCGGCAAATTCTCGGGGGTAAAATCCAATTTCAATAGGAATTCACACTATTAGGAATTTTGTGTGAGGGCGAAAGATTTCTCAATGAACATTTCACATTGGATTCCACTTGCTAGGTTTGGTTTGCTTACTTGTTTGTGAGCAGTGCTTTATTCATTGCTAAACTTTAATAGACTTATTTGCTCACAAAGTTTTGCCCAATAATGTACAATATAAAAAGCGTCAAAGCAACATTAAAGCTGCCGTGTATATTTGTGTACCACTAATGGCATCCGATTAAATTGCAAATATAGTGTCGGTTTTCTCAATCGTCCATTATTCAAATCAGATAGTTATTAGAAATCACTGCATTTATTTTATTAATAAAAGCATATCTATCCTCAGAATTATAAAACACACTTTTTTCTTTTTCTTTTTTACAGCAGTATAGCTTCAATTCAGTGAGTTTTCTTTTTTTTCAAGCTGTGACTCCATAAATAATGAAACATAATTGTAATCTTTTCTTTTTTTTTTTCTCTCTACCTTGGGATAGAAATAATCCCCACAGAGAACAGAGGAGAAGCTAATATCCTTGTTTCCTTGAAGGGGTGAGATATGGTGTACTCCAGGGAAACTATGAAGGAAAATACATAAAGTAAACATGTTTTTTTTTCCACTGTGGCCTGAATAAACCATTCTTTTTTGTGCTGAGATTTAATGCTTGAGCACTTATTTATTTAGTCTTGTGACTTCTACTACCCCTTGACCCTTGCCCTTACGTCCTCTCTTTAAGGGTGATTCATTTCCACTTGCATACAATGGATTGACTGATATTATTTAAATACTATCTTGTGGAGTTGTTTGTTGTGGTAACACTGGTAACCTTTGCCATCAATTTACTTCATTGTCACATATCACATAATCACACATTAGAACTAGTGTAACTGTTGTTTAGTAACACAATCAAAACGTTAAGTGTTCCTTTTGATGTTTAGCCATTTAACTGACTAGGTTTATCTGACCATAAATGAGATTTAGTTATGCAGATGGGGTTGGACAAGAATTCCAGATCCGGTCATTAGTATAACTGATCTTTGAGTATTAATAAAATTAGAATGAAATTACTTAAATTTTATAATTAAATTACATGAGATAATAAGACAGTTCAGTTATTTTTAATATTTTCATTTAAATTTGGTGATATAAAAAATAAAACATAAGATTGCAAACATAAAGTACACTTGTTCCAACATATTCCTGGATGTTTAGTGAATCAAGATACATGCTGTAGGTTCATTGAAGTCATTGCAGTGGCAAAATAAGGAAAAGAAGGTACACACACTCAAGTTAAGGCCACACTCCTTAAGCAGAGATTTATAGCCAATCATTGTTTGTGTGTTGTCATGGGGTTTGCCACAAGTGCGTCCCAGGCTTCCTAGTATTTTAGCAAATGGCCATCTGCATATAAACGACCAGCTCTGAGACAGATCAGATCACCCAGCAGTCGCTTTGGTGAGAATATTGCCCAAGTGGAATGGAAACTTCATTTCAGGGCTAATATTAGCCTGGCCCTCTGGAAAATTCCTTCTAAAAGTTCACAAGCTGAGAAAAGGCAAAGAATTTGTTTGGTGTTTTTCTTGACAGTATACACAAAAATAGGTTTTCTCTTTTGTCTTTGGGATATGTATTAAAGCTTCATGAGAAACTTGAAAGGTTCACCCTTGTCCTTTTTACAGGGTTTCAGTTTTATTTAGTTGAAATAAACGCCAATTATCAGAAGCCAGGAGCTCAATCAATCTTTCTTTAAAAGTGTTTTTTTTTTTTTTAGAGAGAGCACAATGTTTATGACAAGTGTGTCCACTCCAGTGGAGATATCTTACCAAGACTGGACTACTTTTGTTCAAAGACACAATACACAATATTTTGAGAATGAACCCAGTTACTCTAGACCTCTAGACCTTCAATATCAAAGACAAAACACTTCAGTGTTTTGGGAAACAGGGTCAGACTTTTGAACTTAGCAGAGAAAGAGTGTGTGTGGCTTCATGCCAGAGACACTCTTGAGATACTCTAGGGTGTTGGTTGTAAAGGTACAGAACATAAGTTTAATCATTTGTTGAATTTTGAAAGGCAATAAAAGTCAGTGTTTTTTTGGACCCTATTGACTTTCGATGGACAAAACTGTTGGAAAATTATTTAAAATATCTTATTTTGTATTCTAAAAAGAAAATAATCTTAGAGTTTGGAAAAGACAAGTCTATGTGGGTAAGAGTAAATTATGGCAGAATTTTCATTTTTGAGTGAACTATAACTTTAAGCTTGATTACATTTTGATACAGTTTGAAAACACTTTGAATATTCCTTTATATGCAAACAGCTTAAACTGTTTTAAAATGTGCATCTTAATCAACCTATTATATTCTAGGTAAATCTCACCTGGCAATAGTTCAGCGTGTTAACAACGAAGGTGAAGGTGACCCATTCTACGAAGTTCTTGGCATTATCACCCTGGAGGATGTCATTGAAGAAATCATCAAGTCTGAAATCCTGGATGAGACAGACTTATATAGTATGTGCCATGAATGTCATGTACTTTTGCATGTGTTTTTACAAAGAGCAGTTTAAATAGTACATTGTAAAATGACAGTGTCATAAAGAAATGTGGATTTTGTCCTGTATCTTATGTGTTATGAAATAGTTATATAATACTAGCTTGTTAAAATATGTTGCATTTTCCCCATTTAGTACTTTTTAGTTTAGAACAGTTTTATGTGGTTCAATTTCAATAGCTTGACATTACAAAAACTGTTTACCTTTACAATAAGGTTTCATTAGTTAACATTAATTCTCTTTCAGTTAACTCGTTCAACATCTCACTTTGGGAAACGCCTCTTGCCTGGCCATCCGTGAAGCCCTATGCAATCATGCTTATCAGGCCAGTGCTCCCGGGAAGCCCCACCCCATCCTATATAAACAGCAGCGCTGGCCCAAAATGGCAACATACATCTCTTCTCTCGCTGCATCCAAGCTACGAACCCTTAGTTTTAGTTTGGTTAGATTAAACTGTCCAAAAGACAAGCTACCACTTGTCATAGGGCGTCAGGCCAAATAAAACAAGAAGTGTAGTGAAACTGTTTAACCAAGCATATATAATAGACAAAAAGTTAACTTACCAGTTGAACATGGCTTCTTCTATGGATTCTAACAAGTTCAGAGCAAGGGACCTAACCCCCAATCACTCCCCGGGCACCGAAGCAAATGGCTGCCCACTGCTCCAGGTGTGTGTCCACAGCTTGCAGTGTGTGTGTGTTCACTACTCACTGCCCCTAATGTGAGTGCATACCGAGTATGGGTTACCATACTTGGCCTTCACATCACTTCACTTCACTTCACAATGATTCCGCTTCCATTGCTGCCTCGGAATATCTGCCTCGGAATATCTCCTCTCGGATGAGGACGAGGAAGATCCGTTTGTTCCCCAAACAGAGTCCCCAGGTTACCTTGCAGAAGTAGATGACCAGCAGACAGCAACACAGTGTGTAACTGTGCATGAGGCTTGCCATTAGGTGGCGAACCGTTTCTGGATTGACTGGCTTTCGGCTCTCCCAGACGCAAAATGCTCAAGGCTAGACGGGAAATTCCTACTTCCTACCACCTCGGCAGTTCATCAGACACTTCCACCTTTCCAGAATTGCATAGATGATCTAATGAAATACTGGGAAATATGACTGTCATCCAGAGACGGTGTTCAGATTATCCACCATCGCCCTTAAGCTGCCTCAAAGATCTGATCGATTCTCATCATTGATTTTTGAGAAGATTTATAAATCTTTTGCTCAGATGGGAGCGCGCTATCAATGCAATCACTTTTCTTTTGGTTTACAGCACCGAGTTAGAGAAGGAGATGTCAGGGGCCTTGTCTTAGGGAAAAGACGTGACTGAGGTGTGGATGGAGTTCCGCACAGTGACGAATCTCACATGTGGGAGCAGCAGGAGGACAAGCATTTTGGCAGGGCCTGAGGAGGGAAAATACATCCTCGCGGGGGGAATTCCATATGACCAGGATAAACAACCTCCCTCCTGACAATGAAAGTCCTTCGCTCATGTGGCAAGGCCCCCAGACTGTGAGGGGCAGAAGGAAGAAACAGGGGGTTTAGCAAACCCCAATCTTTTTCTCACGTTGTCTGTGAAACAGTGATGTGAAACAAAAGTACTCACCAACCACTGCACACTCCCCAGGTTCATGTCAAGAAGCACTGTCACTCATTTCTCCTGTGTTGTCGAATCAAAGAAAGCAGAGTGTTTACACACAAAAACACAGTGTGGTCTCTTGTTCTCTTGTTTTTTCCCTCTCTAAATTCAGACAATTCTCTCATGCAAAGTAACCATACACAAGAAAAAAAAAAGAAAAAAAAAAAACTTTTTTCTTAGGGATAAGACAGGGATAAGACAGTCAAAAGTAAAGGGAGAGAATGCAAACGTTTTGAGACAGGAAATAAATTTAGCAATAAAGCAATTCAGGTGATACCAGCAGAGGAATCAAAGAAGGGGTTCTTCAGTCAGTATTTTCTTGTTCCAAAGAAAGTGGGAGGCATACGCCTTATTCTGGACCTCAGAGTTTTAAACAGATACCTGAGGAATTACAAGTTCAGAATGCTGATGCATAAAAAAACATTTCATTCTATACAGAGGGCAGACTGGTTCACCTTAATCGATCTAAAGGATGCATCCAGATCCATCCCCAGCACAGAGGTTTGCATTCAAAGGCACGACATATGGATTCAGGGTTCTACCGTTTGGCTTTTCTCTAGCACCCCGCATTTTCACAAAATGTGTGAAAGTGGCATTGACACCATAGAGCCAGTAGGGCATAAGGATATTAGCATATCTCAACGGTTAATCTGTGCCAGATCAAGGGAGATAGTGGAGTTGCATACAAGGGCAGTATTAATACATTTAAATTCTCTGGGGTTTGTAGTGATCCAGAAGAAGAGCTTGTTACTCCAACACAATCAGTGGTATTTCTGGGTTTGAACCTGAACTCAATAACTTACTGGGCAACCCTCTCAGAGTAGAAAAGGGGGAGTTTATGGAACTGTGTGAATCAGTTTTGCCTGGGGAAGACAGTCTCTTTTTGACTGTGTCTGAGATGACTGGGACTCATGGCTTCAGTCATAGCAGTAGTGCCTTTGGGGCTGTTGTTCATGAGAGATTTTCAGAGATGGACCACTTCTCTGAAATTATATCCCTCCAGATATCTGCACAATGAGGTCTCAGGCCACTATCTCAGGGCTCTGCTCATTTAGCAAGACAGGGAATAAATAGGCAGGGAGGCATGCGGTCGAGAAATCTGCATGCCCTGGCAAGGAGAGTGCTGCTATGGAACAGGAAACACTTGCTGTCCCTCACGACACACGTTCCAGGCCTAGTAAATATCAGGGGAATCATCACCTAGGGGAATGGAGGCTCCACCCAAAGATGGTTCAGGGGATATTGGACAAATATGGCCAGGCAGATGTGGATCTGTTTGCTTTGGAGGTGAATGAGAGGCCATGGACAGCGGAGATAGTTCAACTGCTGTATTCAGGTCCGTGGTACCTTCCTCAGCCCAGAGACTTCCTCTCTTTAGCAGGATCGAGAATTTTTCATCCACATCCATAGAGGGAGGTGGAATCTCGGGGTCTGGCCTGTGAGAGGTCTAACCTGAATGCTCTTGGCCTACCCCAGAATGTGATTTTTACCATCCAGAATGCTAGAGTGCAATCCACCAGAAAATTTGAGACATGAGGTCAGGAAAGACAAAATATACCATTCCTTTCCTCAGTACCTGGCATTCTTACCTACCTTCAGGAGATACTAGATAAAGGGAAGGCATTCTCTATAATCAAAGTGTACCTGGCAGCCATTTCATCATGTCACATGAGATTTAATGGTGAAACAGTATCCTATTATAATTAGATTTATGAAGGGTGTGCGCCACCTGAGACTAGTTATCAGACCTATGTTACCAGCAGGGGATCTGTCCTTGGTCCTGGATGCACTCAGGGAAGCCCTGTTTGAACCCTTGGAGGAAGCAGATATGAAAATTGTCTCATACAAGACAGCTTTGCTTGCGCTGACCTCTATAAAGCGGATTGGAGAATTACATGCAGGTTCATTTTGCCCCCAAATCCAGCATTTATACCCAAGTTGATCTATTCATTCATGGAAGTAAAGGTTCAAGCATTTCACCCTCCTCTATCAGAATCCCCAGGGGAGGAAAGTCTGCAGCACTTATGTCCAGTGAGGGGATTGTGGATATATCTGGATTTTTAGACAATTAGACATTCTTTGACAATCTCTTTGTGTGTTTTGCAAACCCCAAAGAAGAGGCATGCACTGCAAAAACAATGACTCTCACATTGGATAGTAGAGGCTATCAAGTTGGCATATTCAGTAAAGGGTCAGCTATTACCAGGAAACCTGAGAGCCCATTCTACAGGGGGGAATGGCTGTTTCGTGGGCCTAGTTTAAAGGAATATCTATGGAAGATGTGTGTGCGGCAGCAGACTGGGCCTCTCTGCACACGTTCATCAAATTTTATAAATTGGATATCACAAAGTCCGCCTTAACACAGGCAGTGCTGAAAGCACGGTTATAAAATTAGTACATGTTGAAATTAACATTAAATATGATTAAATGCTTTAGAATATTTTTCTTTGTTAGTTCATGTCAATGTGGTTAACTAATGTTAACAAATGGAACCTTGTTGTAAAGTGTTACCCAAAAACATTTTTAGGTGCCATTGTAAAATTTTTTACAAGCATATGAGGCAAGATGTTTACACATCATTCAGGAATTTAATTTAAAAAACTTTCTTCCACTGTCATCCCATTTTTCCAACAGCTGACAACAAAACAAAAAAGAAAATCACCCATCGAGAGAGGAAGCAGGATTTCTCGGCTTTCAAGCACATGGACAATGAAATGAAGGTTAAAATATCACCTCAGCTTCTACTGGCTACTCTGCGTTTCCTAGCAACAGGCAAGTGTACTGCATTGCTGCTTGATTTACCCCAGTGTGTCCTGTGACTGTAGTATGGTTAGGGCACTCACACAGAGGAGGAGCTTTGCCTCTGGTTTTTGGTGAAAGTAGTGCCACGATGTTGATGTTTTTTAGGGATTTGCATTCTAAGGTTTGTATTTAAAAAGAAGCATCTTGTTTGGGTTGTATGACTTTAAGCACTGCAAAAACCTTGCTGATGGCACATCTTTTCTCACTCTTTCTTACATACTTTTTGTATCTTACTTTTTTTTGTTTTATAAAGTGTTTCTCCAAGAAAGGAAAAAGATTTGGTGTAGAAGCCCGAGTTGGATCTTTGCTATCGTTAACGTTTTTGTTGCTATACTGAATTGACAGATATATATATTTTTTATAGCCAGGCTGTGGGAAGCAATTTGATTAAACATGAAATATCATATTAGATAAATAAGGTGAGATAAACATCAGCGATGCTTTGCCACAAGCAGGAACTGCAGTAGCCACTACGGATGCGATTGATTCTGTTTAACATACAGTGCCGTTCAAAAAGTTTAGAAAAAAAGATTTTTTTAAGTCTCTTAGGCTCACCAAAGCTGCATTTATTTGACCAAATACAGTAAAACAGCAATATTTTGAAATATTATTACAATTTAAAATAACTGTTTTCCATTTTAATATATTTTAAAATGTTTTTTTTTTTTTTCTCTGATGGCAAAGCTGATTTTAAGCAACCATTTGCTCTAGTCTTCATTGTTACACAATGCTTCATAAATCATTGTAATATGATGATTTGGTGTTTAAGAAATATTTCTTATTATTAATGTTGAATATAGTTGTTCTGCTTAATATTTATGTGTAAACCATGGTAAATTTTTTTCAGGATTCTTTTAAAAGAAAATATATATATATATATATATATATTACAATATTTTGAAACATGTAAAAGTTTTTCTGTCACTTTTACCGTAACCAACATCTAAAGCAACATTCTTGTACAAGTAAATCTCAGCAGTTTTTGGTAGAAGTCATGAAGTTGATGTTGTTTGTATAATAAGGTTTGGGCAATGTTTAGAGAGTGGAGGCCTGCTTGATTAGTGTATAGAAAGAATTATCTCCCTAAGACCTGGAAAAAGCCAACAAACAGTTGAAAGAAGGAATTAAAAACATGTTGTTGTTGTTGTTTCACATCTTT
>RJVU01023003.1:1628816-1656380 GCA_003731715.1 Anabarilius grahami
ACTTTTGTTGAGCAAGGATGCATTAAATTGATGTAAAAAATTACGTTAAAGACATTTCTTATGTAACAGACTTCCATTTCAAATAAATGCTGTTCTTTTCAACTTTGTATTCATCAAAGAATCAATATGCCATGGTTTCCGCAAAAATATTAAGCAGCATGATTCTTTTCAACATGATAATAATTGGAAATGTTTCTTAAGCAGCAAATCAGCATATCAGAATGATTTCTGAAGGATCATGTGACACTGAAGACTGTAGTAATGATGCTGAAAATTCAGCTGTGCCATTACAGGAATAAATTACTTTTTAAAATATATTAAAATAGAAAACCGTTATTTAAAAAAGTTTTGCTGTAATATTTGATCAAATAAATGCAGCCTTGATGTATAATTGCGGATTCTTGCATTCTTGCAAAACTCTTCAGGCATTTGGCTCAACCTCCTGCAAGTCATTTCTCCTTGCATTACTATCCATCAAGCTGCTGTTAAATAGTCCCAAGGGTGTTTGTGTATAATAGAGACAAAAAGGGCATGCCAATATATTCTGAGTGGTATTCCCCTTAAAACCTAATTCCAGGATTTGGTAAGAACTTCCCCTTGTGGCTTACGCTAATCATTGATTAACAAATACAATACTATTAGCGTTCCCTGGTCAAGGAGCGACCAGCTGCCAAGTGACACAGATACCATAAACAGAACAATGTTACAGTGAGTATTTAGCAACAGACAACCATCACAGTAGACACAACAGTGCTTATCATGCTCTGTGTTTAGTATCAGCTTTTGAGAGAACAATACAAATGTTGATAGCTGACAGTGTTACCAGAAATGAAAATTTATTTTTGCTTCTGTATGTTTTAGAAGACTTAAAACAGTCAGAACAGTGTCACAGATGATAGAGCATCGTTAACCCAGGGTTTACTAATATACCTTGTGAAGTTTTTAAACCTGAAAATGCAATATTACCTTTAACTATGGTTTAGAATGGCTCTGAGGTAACGATTTCAATTGCGAAAAAACCCATAGGAACAGGAAGATGATGTCTTCTTTTGTTTTACAGAAGTTGAGCCATTCAGTCCCAGCCAGATGTCTGAGAAGATCCTTCTGCGCCTCCTCAAGCACCCCAACGTCATCCAGGAGGTCAAATATAATGAGAAGAATAAGAAGGCCATCGAGCATTACCTTTTCCACCGCAACAAGCCCGTGGACTATTTCATCCTCATTCTGCAGGTCAGCTTGGTTGCTTGGTCCAGGGCCGTGGAGGGCATAGAGAGTAAGGATTGAGGTTATTAGCCTAGAACAAGCTGGGATTTTCGCAAGTATTTAACACGCCCAGTATGAAAGAACTAAGGTACCTACGTGAAAGAAGAATGTTTAGTTTAGTGAGTATTTTGAAAGACAGCCGTGCTTCTAAAGGAATTACTGAAAGCCTTCTTTTGCAAAAAAAAACTCCATTAGTAGTAAAAGTATCTACTTAAAGTTGTTTAAAAACAGTTCTTAGCTGTATTTAAAAGTCTGGCCTTCAATGTGATCTGTTCTCTAAGGGGAAGGTGGAAGTGGAGGCAGGGAAGGAGGGAATGAAGTTTGAAGCTGGAGCTTTCTCCTCGTATGGGATCATGGCTCTCACCGCTTCTCCAGGTAATTACAAATAAATAAAAGTCATTCATAAGTACTAAAAGTAGCATATATACTATGTACGCTGGTACTTATTGGTATTTACGTTTTATGTATTTTAATTGCATATAACATTTCCATGTTTGTATTACATTACATGTTTTAACATAAACTAATAAACTTAAACAGATGCATATTTGTTAGTCATACATTAAATAGTAATAGTACTATTGTACTGTAACAGTACTGATAAACTGAATGCGTTTTAAATAATAATCATCAATCAAGTCCAATTTGTTTTAAATCATACATTTAACTAACTGAATATTACTTGTTCCACAGCTAGACATATTTTAAACATATTTATACTTTTTAACTGAATAAATGTAATTATTTTTCCCACAATGAACAGATTTGTGCTTATTCTAAGCAATTTTAATAAATGCATTTTGAAAATATGATCATTCGTATAAAATCAAATAGATTCAAATAGCTAATAATAAACTATACCATGATTTGAGTGCATACATTTTTCTTGTTTCTTGCCTGTTTCATTCAAGTATGATCACATTACATTAATGTTAAATTACATAATGTTAAAACTGTGTAATCCAAAGAGATGGATATTTTATATGCAATTTAAATACATAAATCTTAAATGTAGGCCTAAATATTTTAGAAAATTACATACTTTACATTAGAGGTTTTATGGTGGTATTAAAAAATAATACTGAGATGCAAAATTCCATCTATACCACATGATACACCCACATACCCTGCAATAGTGCAAGCAGTTGTGGGCAGTATTAGCCCAAAAAGTATGCATGGATACATACTTTGAAGATCCACAGGAAGCGGAGCCTCATTCTGGCACTTTTGACATACTGTTTTCAATGTACTATGATTTGGTACTATGATGCACTAATCCCAGTCAGGCATTATTGTATGCAGAATGTGCTTCAGACACTATCAGAAAATAATAACACCGTATCACAGAAGCTTTCATTCCAGAGGTCACGTGGCAAAAAGAATGGCAAGAGATTTTAAGATTGTCCTTTTTTTTTACTCAGAAGAAATCTGTGAAACAATCAAGATTCTGCAATATCATTTATTCCACAGTAAACATACAGTATTTGTGCAGGTATCAGTGTTCAGGATTGATTAATATATAAATACAAATGATAAAAGACACTAATGTTCAAAAATATTAACATTTATTATTATTGTTATTACCACAGTCCTGCATAAGACAAGCGGTTTGGAAAATGGATGGATGAATGGAATTGTTGTTGTTGTTGTTATTTTTATTACTACTAATCATAAACCATTCTTGTACTTCACAGATTACACATTTTATTGATCCAACTGAACATAAAAGTATATAAAAGTCTTTGGGGGGGAAGCATCAATAACTGTAGGGTATTTTCAAATCATGTTGAACATATTTAGATCCATCAGAAATTGATAGGTGTTGAATATTCTGCCAAATTTGAACCAAGTGTCACACGTGCCACTAGTTAGGGGACAATCACAGAACATAGGTGACCTCTGGTGGTGAGAACATGGGCCTACAGTAATACCAAAAGAGCTTTGTTATGGGGATAACAGAGATTCTTTTCTAATGTGGATTAAAACAAAGTGGTATTTAGTGATTTCTTTACTCCTAGAGCTCTTCAGTTCTGTTCCCTTCATTTGTACCTTTCAGTCAGCTTATAGATTTGTTTCTCACCCTCTTCAGATGCTTTTCTCTTCCTCCTATTCTTTATACTTCTCTGCAGTTCCTCGTACCTTTGTGGTCAGTAGGGCTGAGTCTGTTGCTGGATCTCCAGGTATAGTTAAACCAAAATGACTAATCAAACAATGGAAAGGTCAGACATTAGTCTGTCTGTTACTCACTGTAAATCATACCGTATGTTACAGGAAACCCACAGAATCCCTCCCACACATTTCTATTTCACAGGCCTCCTGGAGTAAAGGGTGACAGCAGGGCCATACGCACACACACAGACACCTCTGTACATAGTCACCCACACACACATGCACACACATACTGTTCCCGGTTCTCACATACCTCATGCTGACTACCAGCATGTAGGGTTCAGAGTTGGGCCCCTTCAGGCCAGCATTGGAGCCTTGAACTAAAGACGCGGTGGCTCCCCCACTCCACTCACACATCCAAACACGGATTACATACATTCCAACCAAATTGTGGCATTAACACACCCCACTGTGGAAACCGGTGTGTGTGTGTGTGTACGTTCGTATGTGTGTTTGTGTAGGTGCAAAAAATAAAAAAAGGATAAATGTATGTGCTGGAGTGTGGAAGTGTGCATATTTGAGTGTCTGTTAGCAAGTATTTTGTGTGTGAGTAAAGTGAATGTTTGTGTGTGTGCACTTGTAAATTCCCCCTCTTTATGAAGTGGAAAACATAAGCTGTGTTTAATTAAAAATAAGCCAGTCTTCACTTTGAAAGCTCTTAGGCTTTTTATCATACTCTTGCCAGCGGCAACCCTTTTACATACATGAAACACTCCCTTCATAACTAGCAATGCAATTATTGAGTTTTAAAAAGCTGTTACATGCTATTATAAAATAATAATAATATACCATGTGCTACTTATTGTCTCTATAAAGTTGGATTTGAGGGTCTAGTCACTAAAAGGGTTCAGTGTACTAAAAGCCATAAACATCTACAAACATACACTACTGTTCAAAACTTTGGGTCAGTAAGGTTTCTTATGCTTACCAAGGCTGCATTTATTTGATCAAATATACAGAAAAAATAATTGTTTTGTTTTTTTCCTGTGATGTCAAAGCTAAATTTTCAGCAGCCATTACTCCAGTTTTCAGTGTCACATGATACTTTAGAAATCATTCTAATATGATGATTTGGTGCACAAAAAAATCTTTAAAATCCTTAGTCACTTTTGATCAATTTAATGCATGCTTGCTGAGTAAAAGTATTATTTTATTCAATTTTTCATTCATTCATATCAATTATTTAAAAAATGCTAGTGTAATTAAGTGTTAATTGAATTGTAAAGTGTGTAATTCAGAATAAAAAAGCCCCTAACTCATGTCACTGGTTGAGCCATTGTTGCTACATCAGGCTAATCAAACATTATGTCAGATAATTAATATTCATGAGCAAGGCTGACAAGTTTTACATTGTGTTCCCCTCCCTATCATGCCCTTGATTTTATGTGTTTATGTTTTTTTTTCCTGATTACTGAAGTCACAATGCTTTCCTTTTTCCTCTGCAGAAAACAAATCCCCACCGCGGTCATTTGGACTGAACCATTCTGACTCGTTAAATCGTAGCGAGCGGATTGAAGCCATCACACCATCACTGGGCAGCAGTAACAACCAGCTCAATGCCTTTCTGCAGATCTATGTGCCAGACTATTCTGTCAGAGCTGTGTCAGATGTCCAGTACATTAAGGTAAACAGAATTGCACAAACACACCAACTCACTTTCAGTTTACATAACCAACATGCCCAAAACAATCAGAATCAATAAAATTCTTCAGAAGACATTTATTGCACATTTTTGGTGCAATTGTGGTGCCCATTGCGGGGCTTGGGGTTCAGACTGTTGCCTAATGGCTGTAGTTCAGTGGTAGACTGTGGTCATGGATCGGTGGCTAACATAGACTGTTGCTGCATTACAAACTTTGGCTGTGGCTTAATGGCAGATGTGGATTTAGGTGTTGGCTCTGGGACAGATGTGAACTTGGGCACTAAGTAGGGGTCTGTGACATGTGTGGGCACTGGTTTAGTGTCCGTGGCAGATGGAGACATGAGCTCTGACTTGGTGGTCATTAACATGGGCTCTGATGAAATGAGCTCTCTTTAAAGGAATACTCCACTTTTTTTGAAAATAGGCTCATTTTCCAACTCCCCTAGAGTTAAACAGTTGAGTTTTACCGTTTTCGAATCCATTCAGCCGATCTCTGGGTCTGGCGTTACCACTTTTAGCATAGCTTAGCATAGTTAATTGAATCTGATTAGACCGTTAGCATCTCGCTCAAAAATGACCAAAGAGTTTTGATATTTTTCCTATTTAAAACTTGACTCTTCTGTAGTTACATCGTGTACTAAGACCGTCGGAAAATGAAAAGCTGCGATTTTCTAGGCAGATATGGCAATGATATTATGCAGCGCCTGTGACCCCCTGCTTGCACAGGGAACCATGGAGACATTTGTGAGAGGTGGTGCGTAATATCATTGCGCCTGCTGCACCCATGGTAAGGCAGCAAAGTTCCTTGATTATTATGCCGGAATGAGAGTATAGTTCCTAGCCATATCGGCCTAGAAAATCGCAACTTTTAATTTTTTCGTCGGTCTTAGTACACGATGTAACTACAGAAGAGTCAAGTTTTAAATAGGAAAAATATCAAAACTCTTTGGTCATTTTTGAGCGAGATGCTATTGGTCTAATCAGATTCAATGAACTATGCTAAGCCATGCTAAAAGTGGTACCTCCAGACCCGGAGATCGGCTGAATGGATTCGAAAACGGTAAAACTCAACTGTTTAACTCTAGGGGAGTTGGAAAATGAGCCTATTTTCAAAAAAAGTGGAGAGTTCCTTTAAAATGATGAAATACAAATAAAAATGGGGGTTTTGAGACAAAGTAAACTTTGCTTCCCATTTATTACTTAAAGAACACTTTAAGTACTATGATACCACAGCAAAAACTAACTAATAAACATCATTAAAGACAAGTGACCAGACAGTAAAAATAAGAATGCACAAATTAAAACAGAGATAAACACTATAGAACAGTTACAGTTCGGTCTAGCAGTAGTATTCAGGTACAGAAATGCAATCATATAAATATAATTGTAATTACAGTGCATGCATAATGTTCACTGTATAAATTAAATATAGATTAATCATTGTTAAAGCTGTGTTTTGTTGTTTGACAATTAATGACATTGCAGTTATTTTATTTTTAGGCTGCTGTCAATAAATGCACGGAAACAATGTACGAATGCACGACCGAATGCATGGAACCAATATGATGAAACACATCTGATTTCTGTATATAAGAATACCTGTCGAGATGGGCATTTTGAGATCATTTTGTGTCTGTATGCGTCCGTTCGAGCGCACGCAGTCACGAAACAGAGCTCGGTTATGTGTTCGCGTGCCATCTGAAAGGCGCCTCTGTGCGCGTGCATGCTTTGAGTGTGTGCACACAGAAAACAGCGCCTGATTGAGAATCGAGATCTCTTTTGCCTCTTCTTACACTTGAATGATTTAAAAACGCTTGAGTGTTTTAAATTGGCAAGACTTAAAAACTGATAACTGCAAATGATAACATTTTACTATACAATGGTTAAATGCAATTAATCCGCGAATCACATGCGTTCCGAACCGTGGGGCATGGTTCGTACGGATCACGGATCAACTACGATCCGTTTCACGCCTGCTCTTCGTGGAACCTGAAATAATATAAATCCGTGTCTGAAAAATGGAATTGTTTCTTGAAACTTTCAAAATCAGAGAAAAAAAAAGTTTACATATTTATTTTTTGTTGAGTATTGTATTTGATACATCAAGTTTTGTGGCTCATAGTATGATATAGGTGTGTGTACTCGAGGTGGAAAAAACACCAAAATCTTATTGAGATATGGTGCATATTTATAAAAAAAGGAAGATTCAGATAGCTTTAAATGTAAATTGATGAGATCTTTATAACAGTATAGCAGACTACTTACAGTACATAAAATAAATATATAAATATATGCAAGTATATAAATATCAGTAGTTGCTCAGAATCTCCTATTTATATGCCTTAGTAAGATGATATGTTTAATTTTAAAATCAAAATAGTTTTTATTGTGGGGGGCAAAACATATAATGCAATGCAATACAATGATGATTGAGATATGTACAAATAAACGTGTCCTTAAAAGCCTGATGCATCATATTTGATACACACATTTTAACATGATTTAAAAAAAAAAAAAAAAAAAATGTATGGATAATCAAGTAAACCTAGGTTGCTTCAGTCCAGTAAGTGTTCATCTTTAAATACAGGGCTCTGAACCGGAAAAGAACGAAATTTTGACCGGAACATAACCAGAAACGGATACGAAAACAAATTTAATCGTTCTGAACACAAACGCTAATTTGAAATGGCCATTAACCCGTTAATAATATTATTTTATCGTTCCGTTTAATATTTTGATTTGGAAGTCAACCAATCAAGAACTCAAATAGTACAGCCTATGCAAATGTGATGCTGATGCATCCAACATGAGTGAAATACCCGTGCTGAGGATCTAAAGTGAAATGTCTGCGCTGACACGCTCAGCTGTCAAGTCACCATAGGTTAGGTAAATCACAACGGCAATGCACTGGCATTAGTTTTTCCGATGATATATGTCACCAACCGTCAAGCATTATGCCTACATTTAAGTGAAAAGTAATATGCAGCTTGTTGTGTGTTTTGAAATCAATGAAAATTGCAGGATAGTAGAACATGAGTTAACACAACGTCACATCACGCACCTGCAGCGCTTCTGTTAACGGAGAAAACAATAAAACTATAGGCTACATAACATATATAAAAATAAAAAACGTGCACACACTGTTTAAATATTACTGATAATATAAAATGTATTCTTACATTTACATTATAAAAATCAGCAAAGACATGCATACCACGACCTGAAGATGGACAGTTCTTTTGAATGGGAACTCGCACTGTGTCCTCTGTTGGACACTTTGGGGAATGCCTCCAGCGTGACCGGTGTCTGAAGCACGTGTTTAAATGCGACAATGTCATTGGCCGACGACAGTCCGTGACCTCGTCACTACTGTCGTATCTACGACCGTGAGTATAAACAGGCACATATATTATTGTTTGCATACGTGTGAATGTGAATATCATGAAGAAAATATGCCAAACGTTTTGTGAGGATTTCTCAAGGGAAAGCTTCTTTTGCGCTGCCCCTATTCTTGAGGGATGTAGGACACGCATTTGTGTGGGATGCTGTTGACTCTTTGAAGAATTTGGATGCGCTAGGTATGATGCATTCACGAGACTGACTACAAGAGTTGTTTGCATGAGCATGTTTGACTCTTGAGGGAATTTAAGCCACTTATAGCGATGCATTTATTACTGTTCTCGTATGATTCTTTTCAGAGTGATTCCTTTAGAGAATGTGATGTTTGACAAAGTGTGCTCAAGGTTAAATTCTTTTTGTGATGCATTCACAGTAATTGGTTCCACCCAGGCTACACTCCCATGAGCTCCGTCCAATACTGTGTCAAGCTGCTGGCTCTATGTAGCCTCCTTGACAGGCGCAGGACAGAGTGCTGAGGCCTCCATCCCATGGGCTCAGCCAAAGCGTTGCTAGGCCTCCTCTTGTTATAGAGAGTAGTTCTGCTAGAGGCCTTCACTCCCCTGTGCTCCGCCCAATATTGTGTCAAGCTACTGGCTCGATTATGTAGCCTCCATGAAAGGCATAGGACGTAGTGCTGAGGCCTCCATCCCATGAGCTGGGGCAAAGTTGCTAGGCTCTCTGTAAGCCTCCCTGGCTACTGAACTTTAACAGAACGACTCTCTAGCAATGCTCCGGTTTGAGGCCTCTGCTCCCCTGAATTGCATTGTACTGAATTGCATTGTAATCGCATTAATGACTGGATCCTTAAATAGGAAGTTCCCTTATGTTTAGTGAAGTTGCGGCAGCATCCCCAGATGTTGGGTCCCCAAGCAGGCGGCCCCTTCACAAATCATTGGAAGCTGCCTCCCCCTGATAGCGGGTCCCTTAAGCAGGCAGCTCTCTTAGGTCTTGAAGTGGTAGCTGCCTCCCCCAAAGTTGGAGTTTTTAAGCGGGCAGTTTTTTCACGGGTATTTCATGGAGTATCCTCACCCCTGAGGGGGTTCCTTTTAAGTAGGAAGCTCCTTAATACCAACAGGTGGTAGCCTCCTCCCCCTAGTGTCGGATTTAGTAAGTAGGAGGCTCCCTTAGGTATTGCCATCGCATGGGCTTCCCCAAATTTGCGTAAGCTTCAGGAAGCCCACCTTGAGGCTGGTAGAATGAATGCACCTTCCCCATTATGGGTTCTAAGCAAGGTCCTTGTCACTATAGACTACAGAGGCTATCGTGGAGGGTACCCTCCCTGTTAATGGGATACCTTTTTTTCTTTGGACCTCCACACTCCGTTACGGCTCAGGCAGACCTCGGAGACTATAGCACAGCTTTTTATTGCAACCGTTTCTAGTTTCCTCTAGTGGGCATAGTTACCCTTCCTCATAGGTATTTTTAGGGTCTATCGTCCCTGGTTCTAGCCTTGTCTAATCTGGGAAACACAGTCTTGTGTTTAGGGGGTTAAACTAGATCCCCCTATATATAAGGTCCATGCCTCCCCCTTTAGCGGGTTTCTAAGTAGGCTAGCTTCCTTATGCAGTCATGAAGCTGCGGCTGTCTCCCCACAGGCTGGGTTTTACAAGCAGATGGTGCCTTCATGAGTTTACACCAAGGTCTCCCCCTGATAGCGGGTCTCTAAAGTAGGCAGGTCCCTTAGGTTCTGAGAGACAGGTGAGCAAACCATTGTATTCCTGTGTCAGTATTCCCCTTAAAGATAATATCTGGCGTAGAGGCTAGCATTACCAGACCTTTGAGCTCCGTCCATCTAAAGATATAGGTCTTGGAGCTTGGGTGGTGGCCGTAGGGAATAATGTCACTGGCAGTTCCATGGACCTGAGTGAGGGAATCTGACTCCAGCATCTAAGTCCATTGAATCCTTGTTTTGTGCTTGTCACAGCCATTTAGGCAGTCATTCCCTCAGCATGGCGGTGTGGGCATTTGCTCCCTAAAGCGTCCTCTTGAGGAAGCAGTGTGACTTCCCATTTGAAAGGGAATGTCTCAGGTTAAGCATGTAATCATGGTTCCCTGAGAAGGGGAATGAAACACTGTGACTCTCTGCCATGCATCGGGCCTGCCTGTCTACGTGTCCTTCAGACAAAGAAATTGATTACGTTTAATATAGGTGCCCATTTATACTAACAGTTGTACCAGTATTGCTGTCGTCGGCCAATTACATTGTCGCGTTTAAACGTGCTTCAGACATCGGTCACTCTGGAGGCATTCCCCAAAGTGTCCTCTAGAGGATGCAGTATCTTGTTCCACTTCTCAGGGAACCATGGTTATATGCGTGACCTGAGACATTTTACGATTATACTAACAGCCCTTTTACTTGCTAAAAAAGTATAAACTATCAATTAGACAACAGAAGGCATGTAGAGGACTGTGTGCGACAGGTTTTTTAACAAAGTTTTGATTGTGTTGATAATTTAGAGGCCTTAGAAATTTGTGTATCAAATATGATATAATCTTTGTCTGAATAAATCTTTGTATCCTTTAATTTATTTGCAAGATCTGAAGTAAACTATCCATTGTTGCTTCAGTATGGCTATAAAGGTCATGTAAGATTATATTCAAACTCACAATAGACCCTTTTAAATAAAGCACATAATCAATACCTGAGATTATCATGTTCAAAATTTGTATGTTGTTGTTCCAGCTGCAACGTTGCAGAAATAGAAACTGCTTCTAAAGTAGAAATGCTTTCGCGTATTGTCACAGCTGGTTAAGACAAAAACTCTGATTAACATGGAAAAATACATGTTGCTACATCTGGTTAGGAGAACACAATGTAAGATGTTGCAGGGGGACAATTTATTCACCTTATTTTGATGATTTAGTTGTTTTTTTTATGTAACCCCCTTTTCCGTGTGTTTTGTCAGGTAACACGGCAGCAGTATCAGAACGCCGTCATGGCATCACGTATTGACAAGACGCCACAGTCCTCAGAGAGCGAGTACACCAAAATCGAAATGACTTTGACAGAGCTCCACGACAGAGTGACCGATGAAACCACCGCTCTGTTCAACCAGACACAGAACTGCGTCGCCCACAACAAGTCAAACCACACAGGACACAGTGAGGGGGCCATCTAGCCCTCAGTGGGGTGGTGGAGCGAAGCCAATAGCAGAACCCTAGAGCTGCCTCACCACCCCAAACGACTCTAATCTGGTAGTGCAGTACTACTGGGGCCAGAGCTTGGGTTGACCCAAGGCAAAATGGGATATTCCAGTGACACGCTTCGGTCCCATTAAGATTTCAGATAAACCACAGTGTTTATGTCCCCCAGCCAAAGAGTTTGGAGGATGGACAGTCTTGTGCTCTGACAAGCCCCTCCAGCTACACTCAAACTGCCCCGTGATGTTCACAAACACAAAAGAAATACTCCAGGCAGATGCTGTTATAGGGTAAATCAAAGACTGTTCCAAATACTGCTTTGAAGGAAACCGTGAACCAAGAGCATTCTACTCACATATTTATTTATTTTGTATGCCTTTGTATATACATGCATGTCTGAGGATATAATTGTCGGCACATGCAAACACCTCTCTGTACATTGTGTATGTGTGTGCCTCTATGAGTGTCACTGATATCATGCACATGCTATATATACATAGTTTCAAAGACATCATTGTATACAGGGCTTGACATTAATTTTTTTTTGCTCACCAGCCACTGTGGCTAGTGGTTTTTCAAAGTTACTAGCCACTCAGCATTTTCACTGGCCACAATTTTCACTGTTTTCCGTCAAAATGGCATTTTGACATTATTTTGTGTGTATTTGACTGTTTAAGCTCAATAAGCAGCAAAAAAGTACTCAATATAGTAGAGGAGTGGCTTTATGTGTGCGCACTTTGGGTGTGAGCACAAAATCTGGATCTGGAATAAGTAAAATTATGCACAATACGCACTATTCCATACAGAAATTCAAGCCTTGTAACACCAACAATATTCATCCAGAGCAAATGAATCGAGTGAGTGAGAGGAGGCGGGTTTGTGTGTCGCTGTCGGAGAGATGAGAGAGCGAGAAAGCGCAGCTGGTATCATGTATCTATTTTGCAGAAAATGAGTTTTGGAAGCGTTTCAGATAATTCAGTATCGATATGTATCAAAAAAATCTATATTTTTGACAACACTACATTGCACTTAGTTTATTATTTCAGATGCCTTTTTAAAAGACTACAATTGAAAAATGTATATATTATATATAAAATGAAACCTGCCAAAGTGGCTAGCAGGAGTGACTGCGTTACAAGCCACTGCTGAAATCTACCCACATTTGGCAGGTTGCCGGGTGTTAATGTCAAGCCCTGATTGTATATGTACTGGTGAGGGTCATTTACATGTATATTTCAGAAATATTCCGCAGTACCTTTTACACCTTTTTTTTTTTATCATTATATTGCCTTTAAAAAATCATATTAATTTTTTTAACAAGTGCAATGAAACACATTTTATTTAAAAGATGATTTATCATGATTACTGTATTGTAAATTTTAGATTATTTGTATGCATATATTGTATCATGTTTGTATATTTGATATTTTGGATTCACTTCCAAGGATGAACAGGTCCTATTTGTCTGCTTTAAAAGTTTAATTCTATCAAAGGCACAATTAAACGAAAGACCTGTCAGGATTTTATGCAAGGGAGAATCCATAAGCATCCGTGCGATTCCTAACTGAATCCAGCACGTAACATAATGAGTTTTTACGACGTCATTAAAACAACTACTACATTAAATTGTTCTATCCATCATGTCTGTTAGAGAGGTGGCTCCCCCACTCAGTTTAAATGGCTCTACTTGTATTACCATTATGTCTATATGTTGACTTATTTATATGAACACTGGAAACTCCTGCTATGCATAGTTGTATTTAGAAATGAACACAAATTAGTTTAAACGATAACCACTTACATTTTCTCTTTAAAGCATCACAAAAGTGAGCCCTTGCCATACTCCAAGTGACCAATAGCGGCAGTATGGTTTTGCAGAAATGTTAGTTTTTTTGAGCAATCCCAATTCTTCAGCGCCTCAAACAGCATATAACTACTCATTACAATAACTATTCCTATATGTTATAGGTGGCAGCTGCATGACCCTGTTTCTACAATGTCAGACTTTGTGGTAAATCTGATTCAGGCAGCTTTTAAGACTTCACCCTAGATGTTTTCATGTGTTCCAATGGTTATTTGAACCACAAAAGATAAGTAACAGGAATGCATTGCTCGATTTATTCTATTATTTATACATGGGTCAGTACCACAGACAGCCACTGCTTGGCACTACAGTCTAACAATTTAGCCAAACTAAACCTTGAAAAGGTTTTAATCTTAAAACTGATGCTCTTTATACCAAAGATTTTACATAAGTGGTGAGATCAGAGATTGTTGGGCTTTATTTAGTAAATTAAAGCCAACTTTGATTATTTCTTTCTTAGAAAGATGCTCCTGTGGGGTTAAATACAGGTTCTGGCTTTTTACATTTTTTTTCTAATTTGCTTTGTTAATGAATTGTAGCTACTTTGTAACTAAAATGTAAACCCTAGGGAGGTAAATGGTTCTAGAGAAAAGTGCTATTAAACCTTCATCAGTTTCACTATGGTACTGTGTTCTTTCTGCACTTGTTTTGCATATTAAACATAATATATTCTGATTGACTGTGATTGTTGATTTTTACTTTCAGTATGAATAGACATGACTTGTCGGGACTGGTAAGGCTCGTGTTTTATTATTTTTTTTATGGAATGTTTTATACCATGTTTAGTGTTCAATATGCAGTGCATAGACATGGAGCGGTATTTCGGACAAATTATAGAAATCAGAAATAGAATCCAAGTGGCTGACGTATTGTCCTGTTGCTCAGGCCATGTTAGAGTGGAGAAAACCTGTTATGAAATATGTGTAGTCATATGCTCTTAGAAGTAAACATGACAGGAGACCAATGGTGAATTTATTTAAGGAAAATTATCTTTATTTTACATTGCAATGCAATTTCCCATTTGTATAAGTTTAGAACTCTATAAATCATAATTCACGAAGCAAAACTGAAATTTGGAGACATGAAATTACATGCCCTAAACAAACAAATGACAACAAAACAAAATAATTCGGATTAATAAATGCCATGGCTATTTTGCTCGATCTCTTTTACAGACACAACAGTTTTGCATCTTTGAATCTGAAAGCTAATAAAAAATAAAAAAAATCACAAAAAAAATATTGTTTGCCTTCATCATGAACTAAAAAAAAAAAAAGATTTCAGAAATTAGGAAAAAGTAAAAAATAGAAAGGAGCAAAACTCAGTATATTAGTAAGTTATTGGCATGTTTAACACACAACTATACTGTAAACTATGCCAAAATATCATATGAAAACACTGGTTGAAACAGATGTATACAATGCTATCTATAACTAAACCGATGAGATCTTCACCCGTTAAGGAGGTATCAAAGATAATGACTACTGGGATAATTGGATGAATACTGTTTAAACTCAATGCCTTTTCTATTATACTATTTAACCTATATAATTATATATTAAATAATCTAAGCCAGTTTCCCTTGCATAGACAACTAAAAAGGACAACGGTCAACACCAGTGCAAATTAGCCCAGGACTAGTTTTAATCCATGTCCAGGGAGCCAGCCATATAAGATACAATACTGAGTTTGTATAAAAAGCTAATGAAAACAGACGAAAGAGAAATGCTGGATCTTTTTTTTTTTTTACGAGGACACAAACACTTTCTCTAAACTGTGGTCTCTAAAGACTGGGACCGAGAACAAGGTATATTTTGAAAGAGCTGCCCCATTTTAGTATGTCCAGTTGTTTTCAAACTATATTGACAGATAAAATGAATTTGTACGTTTAAAAATATCTCTAAACTTGTTTAACTGGTTCTTTGAAAGAGACATTTGAAAACGTAGAAAACTATTTTTGTGCCTCACCACAAACCTTTATACTAGAAGACCTACTTGGTCTTCCTTTCTGAAAGCTGACAGTCAGACCCATGAAAAACTACATTCTCTAAAATAAAAATAACATACAGTTACAATATGCATACAAGTAATACATGTTGCACTATGGATTGGGTAGCTTCATTCAATCAGACCCTACATACTATTATATTAGAATAATGTATATAAAAGTCACACTAACCATCCTAATCTATCTGTTTCATGCACTTGGAATACTTCCCAGAGCTAAACCCGCTTCCAAAACCGCGAACCACCGTAACACTCAAGACATTCATTTCTTAAAAACTCCACATACTTACTGTGGGGACACCTAAAAGTGTCTAATGGGATCCTTGAAGCTAAATCAAACACAATTTCTCAACACCATTTTGGTCCACATGGGAGTAAACCATCAACAGAGTTCAAACATTAGCCAGGACTGCATTAATTTCCATAGAAACAGTCACCAGAGCAACAGCACTCTCTTTCTCAGTTTCAGAATGTCCAGCTGTTAACTTCATTTTACTAGTATTCTCTCAATGACCGATACATCTCGACAAGCTCCTCAGGCCATAAAACACAGTTTTTTTATATGTTTTTTTTTTGCATATCAAGGTCACTTACTGTATATATGATGTTTGAATAGTTTGCATCTGTCTTCTGTCAGGCAGATATTAATGGCACATAACGACTGAGACAAAACTAGACCGTTCTGTTTAGCTTATATAGTATAAAAATACAGTATATCTTTTTTTGTGACATCATAACCGTTTAGAGCAGGTAGTGAAATGATGTGTCTGTGTGTTCGGACTCATTTTGCGCCTATGTGAACCCTAACACGAGAGGAATCTGTTCACTACTCTGTAGCACTAGCTCTGTCTGCATAAAAAAAGATGAAAAACAAGAGGTTAACAACAAACCTCTAAAAAAAAAAAAACAGCTACATGCTGTTGCCAAGTAACAGGGTTCTTGTGTTGGCCGCATTTCCTCACGCACGTCACAATGAACCATGCTTTGGTTTTTCGGTGCTTCATTCAGATTCCCAACACACGCAGAACACAGACACTCTGCCAACATACAAACAAACACACACACACTTTTTTTCAAAGGGACAATTATTGGATACAGCCTTTGCTGGAGGTAGTAACCAAGCTAATCTGACTGGATGGACTGGCTACTCCAAAGTTGTGTCTAAACTGATAAAAACTATAAAATAACAGTAAAATCTGACTATAACATACCTAAAAACTAAGTTGTGTATCTGTAAGGATCCAATAACTGACATGACCACTCGTCCGAACAGAGTTTGAGTCTTTGTATGAAAGTTAATGCAAGATTTAGCCAACATGCTACATGTATGATACATACATGACATTCTCGTGTAAACTCATGAGTGTCCTTCCGCTGCGTTTCCATTGGATGTTTATCACATGTGCTTATATATAGTGACTGATAAACGATTCCAGATGCCATCCGACGTTCTTTTGAACAAACTTTCGTTCATTCTTTTTAGTCATCTTTACTGGAGGGTGAACTGAACTCTGGTACTATGAACAGCTTTTTGAGCTTAGTTTGGCAATTATAGTCTACTTCATACTTCCACTCCTCCTTTTCTACCTCACTCGATATCATCATCATCATCATCACCACTCTGTCATCATCATCCTATGAATCTTTACCCTAGAATAGGCCAAAAACCATCTACTCTTCCTCCTCCTCTTCCTCCTCTTCATCATCATCTTCATCGTGGCAGTGTGTGATTTCCTGTGGCGGCTGAGCGAACAGGTGGGGCGGTTTGATTTCGCTAATGGAGCGCGTGAGCTGGTTTCTTTTGCAGTCGATGTCCTTGCAGTCCACACAGTGGCGGTTGCGTGTGGCCAGGGGAGACTCTGTCTCTGTGTCTACGTGGGCGTGCTCCACTGTGGACTCATGGGGCATCTGGGAAAAAGAGAAGACGGCAAAAGTTAAAAAAACAAAAACATGTCAAACAGGTACATTAAATAGGTCACTAGGCATAGAAGAGAGAACCAGGAGAAATGTGGGTGTGTGTCGGTAGGCTTGAGAGGAAGTGTTTGTGTAGGCAGAGCCGGTATTTCAGTACCAGTCGGTACTCGGTTTGGAAAAGTGTAACAATATCTTTCCATTCCAGGTTTTCTATTTTTAGTACTGACCGACTTTATATGGAACTTACTCTTACGCCTACACCTAGAACTACCGTTCAAATGTTTGTTTTTTTTTTAAATATTCAGTCTCTTATGC
The DNA here is from genome assembly GCA_003731715.1 of Anabarilius grahami. NCBI lineage: Eukaryota > Metazoa > Chordata > Actinopteri > Cypriniformes > Xenocyprididae > Anabarilius > Anabarilius grahami. The sequence continues at coordinate 1,646,531 of RJVU01023003.1, forward strand.
TCATCAAGCCTGCATTCATTTGACCAAAAATACAGTAAAAACAGAAATATTGTGAAATATTATTACAATTTTAAGTAACTCTTTTCTATTTAAATATATTTAAAATTGTAATTTATTTCTGGATGTCAAAGCAGCCATTACTCCAGTCTTCAGTGTCACATGATCCTTCAGAAATCCTTCTAATATGCTGATTTGGTGCTCAAGGAACATTTATTATTGTTATCGATGTTTAAAACAGTTGTGCTGCTTATTTTTTGTGGAAACAGAATTCTGTGAAGAACAGAAAGTTCAAAAGAGCACTTTTTTGTAACAATTGAAAAGTCTCTACAGCCACTGTTGATCAATTTAATGCATCGCTGCTGAGTGAAATAAATAAATAAATTGATATTAGCATTTAACTTAAAATATTATTATTATTATTAGTCTGGGGCATAGAAGTTGGAATCAGCTGTTGTATTGGTATCAGCTATTGGTATTTGTATTACTAATCCAAGCCTATGTTTATGGGCGTGAGTGTTTATGGGTGTGTGTTCTCACCAGCACATGGGCGGCTCTGAACAGGTAGCTGAAGGGGTAGTAGAGCAGGTTGATGAAAGAGGCAGCATACAGATCAGCGTAACGCATCACCTGAGATGCAAACAGAGTCTGCCGAGAGCCACTGCGAAACAGGCTTCCCATCATCCCGTAGCACATGTCCATGTCATGGGTCACTCTCTGATGAACCGAGACACAGAGAGAATTACTAAATCAACATGTAATATACAACATCACATTTGTAGCTAATTAATTTCATCCAAATATTTATGGATGGCATATGTGACAGGCTGTTGATTACCGTGGGCAATAATTAAACTTATAAGACTTATAATCTGCTATTACAAGCATATTTGATGTCCCTGTTTGTTTATGCAAACTGAGGGATGAGTGTAAATTATTGTCTCAAAAGCATTCCACGGATACTTTTCAGGAAAATAACCTATAATACTTTAAATGTTCTTAGGGGACTTTGTATACACTGTGAACTGAGATGTTTTTTTTACTGGTGTATTGAAATGAATGAACTCAAGCCTATGTTTATGGGTGTGGGTATAGATCAGCGTTTCTCAAAGTGTGGGGCATGACAAATGGGGCGTGACAAACTGAAGGAAATTTGGTCATTTTTGTGCCCATCTCTATTAACCTTTTTCAGCGGTACGGTCCCACATATGGGATTTAGAACGTTAAGAGACGTCACTTAACTGCCAGATTCAAATACTGCTTTCGCGCTTTGGCTGGCGCTGAGCCAGAGACGGATGCGCTCAGCGCTCGTCATATATCACAACTATGCAGTGTTTTCAACAACATAATGTTTATTTTAGGTTTCAGACATTTAAATATACATAAGTACTAGTAAAACAATACATTTAGAGTTTGTAAAATACACACTGATGTCTATGGAAGCAGCAATAACAATCAATTCAAATATAATTTGCCGAAGTGTTTTATTCATATCAGATACACATAGTGTAAGGAACTATAAAGTTTACTCTATTTTTCTCCCAGATCACCGGCCACTTACTTACATGGATTTCGGGAGAAATTGATGAATTCACGTGCTGTAAATCCGACTGACAGGACTCTCTAAACAGCTGCGCAAAACAAACATGGCGGCGCCCATCTCGCGTTATAGATCAAGATCATTTATTAAGGTTTTTAAAAGACAAAACACACTCACTTACACATATTTGAGAATCGGAATATCAGATAGTTGATGACATGGTAAGCAAGTTTGTGAATATTTTGAATAAAAAAGGAGAAACTAAATAAAAGCGTCTTTCATACAGTGTTATTGTGGCTGCGGTGTGTGACGTGACAAGCATGACGCGTCGCCATGAAACAATAAGGGGAAACGTTCTAAAATAACAGTCACGTAAAAAAAAACTCAGAATATTTTAATTTAAACTCACACATGAAAGGTTATTATTATTATTTACTTTTGAACAAAGTCTTTATATGCACTTTTATTTTCTCTATTTTAGTTTCTCTATTTTCTGTGATTTGATGTTTTGTTTTTAAGATGTGATGTTAATAAAATAAATTAATACATTTTAAGTTAAACTTAAAGCCTAGTTTATTACCATTTTGTTGGGGCGATTGGGGACAGGTGGGGCTCTGAACCCTTCCCTATCTCCAAAGTGGGGAATGGCAGAAAAAGTTTGAGAAACATTGGTATAGATAGATAAGTCACTTTATATTAGGTATCTTTAACTACTATGTACTTAAATAAAAAAAAAATCATTCTTGGGTACAATGTGATTATTGTGTTCATGTTGTATTGCAAAACACTTGCTGCTATTGAGGTGTGATAAGGGTAAGGCTAGGGCAGGTTTGGTTAGGTTTAAGGGTGGGTTAAGGTGTAAGGGAAGGGTCAACAGTGTAATTAATACAGATTAATTACAGAAATTAATTACAGCTGTAATTACATGCAGGGTTACAGTATTTAAAACATTAGTACAATTTAAAAACATGTATGTACACAATAAGTGCATTGTATCAAATGATTAATTGAAATGCTAGTACATTGTAGTTAAAGACACTTGATAATAAATGAGACTGATATATACAGTATCTCACAGAAGTGAGTACACTTCTCACATTTTTGTAAATATTTTATTATATCTTTTCATGTGATAACACTGAAGAAATATCACTTTGCTCCAATGTAAAATAGTGTGTGTACAGCTTGTATAACAGTGTAAATTTGCTGTCCCCTCAAAATAACTCAACACACAGCCATTAATGTCTAAACCGCTGGCCACAAAAGTGAGTACATCCCTAAGTGAAAATGTCCAAATTGGGCCCAGAGTGTCAATATTTTGTGTGGCCATCATTATTTTCCAGCACTCCCTTAACCCTCTTGGCATGGAGTTCACCAGAGCTTCACAGGTTACCACTGGAGTCCTCTTCCACTCCTCCATGACGACATCACAGAGCTGCTGGATGTTAGAGACCTTGCGCTCCTCCACCTTCCGTTTGAGGATGCCCCACAGATGCTCAATAGGGTTTAGGTCTTGAGACATGCTTGGCCAGTCCATCACCTTTACCCTCAGCTTCTTTAGCAAGGCAGTGGTCGTCTTGGAGGTGTGTTTGGGGTCGTTATCATATTGAAATACTGCCCTGCGGCCCAGTCTCCGAAGGGAGGGGATCCTGCTCTGCTCATTCATGGTTCCCTCAATGAACTGTAGCTCCCCAGTGCCGGCAGCACTCATGCAGCCCCAGACCATGACACTCCCACCACCATGCTTGACTGTAGGCAAGACACACTTGTCCATGTACTCCTCACCTGGTTACCGCCACACACGCTTCTCGTCAGACCACAGGACATGGTTACAGTAATCCATGTCCTTAGTCTGCATGTCTTCAGCAAACTGTTTGCGGGCTTTCTTGTGCATCATCTTAAGAAGAGGCTTCCTTCTGGGACGACAGCCATGCAGACCAATTTGATGCAGTGTTGGGCGTATGGTCTGAGCACTGACAGGCTGACCCCCCTCCCCTTCAACCTCTGCAGCAATGCTGGCAGCACTCATACATCTATTTCCCAAACACAACCTCTGGATATGACGCTGAGCACGTGCACTCAACTTCTTTGGTCGACCATGGCGAGGCCTGTTCTGAGTGGAACTTGTCCTGTTAAACCGCTGTATGGTCTTGGCCACCGTGCTGCAGCTCAGTTTCAGGGTCTTGGCAATCTTCTTATAGCCTACGCCATCTTTATGTAGAGCAGCAATTCTTTTTTTCAGATCCTCAGAGAGTTCTTTGCCATGAAGTGCCATGTTGGACTTCCAGTGACCAGTATGAGAGAGTGAGAGCGATAACACCAAATTTAACACACCTGCTCCCCATTCACACCTGAGACCTTGTAACACTAACGAGTCACATGACACCGGGTAGAGAAAATGGCTAATTGGGCCTAATTTTTACATTTTCACTTAGGGGTGTACTCACTTTTGTGGCCAGCGGTTTACACATTAATGGCTGTGCGTTATATTAATGGCTGTGCGCCATAAAATGTGATGTTAATAAAATAAATTAATACATTTTAACAGTTCAACTTAAAGCCTAGTTTATTACCATTTTGTGCGTTATTTTGAGGGGACAGCAAATTTACACTGTTTTACATTTACATTTATGCATTTGGCAGACACTTTTATCCAAAGCGACTTACATTGCATTATACTATACCTGGGATCGAACCCATGACCTTGGCATTGCTAGTGCCATGCTCTAACCACTGAGCTACAGGAAAGTGTATACAAGCTGTACACTCACTACTTTACATTGTAGCAAAGTGTCATTTCTTCAGTGTTGTCACATGAAAAGTTATAATAAAATATTTACAAAAATGTGAGGGGTGTACTCACTTCTGTGAGATACTGTATATACTGTAAACTAAGATGAAATTTCAGCCCTTTCACATCTAGTAAAATCAGATCATCATTGAAATATGTGTAATTAGCTTGAGTGATTTAGTGTGCATCTGTGTGTACCTTCATTCTTCTCTGGATGGCACTGATATCTGGCCTCTCATTGCTGCTGCTGTCCAAATGCCTACAGAAAGAAAGAATGTGAGCAAGAGAAAAGTTTAGCCAGGGTGCTTTCCTCTGCCTCTGGCCTAAGAAACTGGGATAGGCTCCAGCCCTATGAGCCTAGAAGGTCGTATAAGGATAGCGAGAAAGATTATAGTGTGTAATTACCATAATTTCAACCTTTTCACATAGGCTACTCGGGCTTGGAATTTTGCATTTCTATGGCCAAAATGCTCAAATGAATCTGCATTAATTTGAGTAATCAACAGTCAAAACCACAATACAACACGGAACAGTTTTTACGCGAATGCCTTATTAATAAACTTTTTTCTATTAGTTCATTTAGCAGGACATTAGTCATTACTTATCAAACTCTGTTAGCTACATTAAACTGTATTGTATGTCTTTTATTCAGATTAATCTTGCATTAGTAAAATATCAACAATAGCCAAATAGAGGAATTATTAAACATAAATATTATGAGATAACTACTTAACTACATTTTACTGATGAAGTCGGAGCTCAAATTCAAAGTTTGTAATTTGTAATTAAAAGTGCTTTCTAAAAGTAGGAATCTCACAATTACGGTAATTCAGAAATGGCATGAACGTATTCATCAATAGATTCAAATGTCAACATTTATTTTTATAAAAGGGATCTAAAAACAATGTGATGGATATTTTGTGATGCTGAAAGTACAATTAAAATAAATCGCTGTTGAGCTAATGTAAGTCCTCTCTTGTCTTGACTGTGTTTATTTTTTTGCACTTCAGTCATTTCCAATTCCTGTCGACATCCTTGCGGAGTGTGGCCAATTCAATTCAAATTTCACCTCATGAAATAGAAAGGATCCCATTTTAAATTCAGAATTTTGCACATCCCATATATACCCAATCACGTGCACACACACACATAGGTATTCCTATCATTATGAGGAAATTGCAAGGTATATTGATTTTTATACTGTAAGAACTGTATATTCTGTCCCCTAACCATCACAGAAAAAAAATCTGATTTATAAGCAGTTTTTTCCACATGAGGACCTAAAAATGCCCTGTCCTTGTGGGGATATTTGGTCCTCATAATGTAGGTAGGGTTTACCAGGTGTACACAGACAGACAGACAAACACACACAGGTGCCGAGGGATAGAGGCAACTTTACTCACTTGTATAGTTCTGCCAAGAAAATGTCCAAACCCTGCAGTTCCTCGAATAGAGCTGTAAATGAGAGGGCAGAACCCTATCATGATTGGGTTTCACATCTCTTTTCCTCTCTCTTTGTGGGCATTCCTTTCTTTATCAAGTAATCAGAACTTAGCGTAACTGCTCGTGTTGTGCTTTTCACAATGACAGCTTTGTAACAGAACTGCTGCTCAATACAGAAAAAAAATAATTTCTAGGTTCCGACACCAAGTAATCCCTTTAGTAATGGTTATAACATATAAAAAAATTATCGGAAGTAGGCCACTGATAATTATTACAGAATTGATAGTCAACAAATCTAATTTATATATTAGAAGAGGGGTGACATTTACATCAAAATGGTAATAAATCTACATGGTTTGGAACCCAAATCCCAAAATATAGCTATAAACTGCAATAAAAGCCCAGATTGCAAAAGATCACATTGATAAATAGGTTTACAGCAGATATTCGCTATATTTTCTGCAAAGTTCAGCACCAAATCTCTATTTGCAGCTTTACATCACCAATGTGCTTATGCCAACAATGCCAGTAATCTGTTAATATGTGTGCTGTGAGAAACAAGTTAAAGGCTTATTTTGCTGAAATATGGCGACACTCACAGCTTTTGTCTGTCCAAACATGCAGCTCCTGAGCCAATTCAGGAATCACCAGGAATGTCCGCCATCCCTGTCGCTTCTTGGACTTAAGAATGTCTCCAAAAATATGATCCCCAATGTACACAATATCCTTCCCTTTTGCTCCGAGCAAATCACACACAGTGTCAGAGGAACCTGGGCAGAGATGACAACACACATTTTTAAAATAATGATTTTCACATATAATTTCTATGGCATATTCAATGGTCACAATCACTATATTTGTCAAAATAATCTCAAAATACGGCTTTATCATGAAAATCAGAACTAAGGATAACACTTTACACCAAGCTCCTTTTAGTTAACATTAGTTAATGCCTTAACTAACATTAACTGACAATGAGCAATATATTTGTACAGCAATTACAAATAAAACTTTTGATTTTAATAATGTAGTAGTAAATGTAGAAATTAACATTACCTAAGATTAATAAATGCTTTAGAAGTATTTTTCAATAATGGCAACACATAGAACCGTATTGTAAAATATTAACTGACTACACATGCAGTGTAAAATCATGTGATAAATCTGTTATAGACTTGTGATCTCAATGTTAGTCATCCACAGAATATGTTTCAGGGCCTTGAGGAGATACGTCTGTGTGTGTGTCGTTTGCATCTTTATCCAAGTATTTCCAGTACCTCCAGAGTAAACAATGCCATGTTGTAAAGGTCCGGTGTATGTTCCTATTTTCAGTCGCCCTGTGGTCTGGGATAGAGAACAGAGAATGCTGCAAGATGACTTAAAAAATTAAGACAAACAAGCTTTAAAATAAGCTAAGACACATACAGGTAGCTGTGTTTACATGGACCCTAATAATAAGACTACTAGCACAGTTGGAATAAAAAACGCCAATAGGAATGAATTTGCCAAATCCAATTAAAATTTAATTTGGATTGTAAGGGGTGGTTTAAACCTTTTCTAACACGTTCGATATGACAAGTAAACACCTGATCGGATTAAAAACAAAAACTGGAAAGCTCTGCGCAGTGTGCTATGACGTAGAAATGACCTAATGACTTATGACGTACGGAACGAGCTGTTGTTGGTGAATATAGTGTAATAAGTAACTGTCGTGCCATTCTAAAATTCTCATTTCACTTATCGTCTGTGAAGTGCTGCAGGACAGCGTTGTCCCACCAGTCCTTGCTTCAGACTCTCATCCACAGACGCCTTGTTTTGGGCGTGAGATTCATGTGACCGTTGTCTCCTAATCAGGACCCGAAATAGATAAATATTAAGTCTGCTTTTTAAAACAAAGAAACGAAGCAATGGCAGAATGATGGTTAGTATGCGGCAACAGCAGGAAATTCATGCAGCGTGCGCATGTCAAAAGAACAAATCCGATTTGAAGCTTGTGACATATAAACGTGCACATTAACCCGATCCCTTTATTTAGCGTTCATGGAAACACTATGTTCGGATTCATCAATTTGAATTGAAACAAAAAGTGTCCATGTAAACGTAGCTATTGTATTTCCTAATTTAATTTTCATGTAATTTTTTATGAACCAGGGTTCTCACAGTCTTGGAAATTTGAAAATATTGTCACTATTAGTTAATGCACAAACAAAAAAACAAGCAGCTTTGCCATTACATCAGAATATCGGCCTTTGAATATCGTCTTGGAAGATCAGGGGTCTTGGAGTCAAAATGGTTGGGAACCACTGATGAACTTTATTACTGTTCTTTTTTTTTTAACCTTTTTAATGTTACATTTTCTCAGCACAAATAAATAAAGAATCACTAAGAATCAATTGCGCCTGCTAAAAGCACTGTTTTTATGTGCACACACCGTCTGCGCTGTTTTAGCGACCAACTCAAATTATGCAAATCAGGTAATGATATAAATACACCCACAAAATAAGAACTGAAATCAATTTTGCATTTTGCACTGCTCAGATTGGCTCTTGCCGGCCAGTTATTCATGCTGTGAACTGTTTAGCCCCTTAATATTGCAAAGGGAAGACAGGACAGGGAATTTTCCTCTCAGCATACTTCAGTATAAACGCTCCATACTCAGTGCTGACTAACCCTCTTTGTGACTGCATTCAGCAGGATAAAATGTTCCAGAATGTGCAATACTACACCTGCTGACTTGGAGAGTTGGCTTCTGTTTTTGTAGGGGTTTTGGTGTGATATACTCACTGTATCCACCTGTCTCAGAACCGTTCCCTCTCCAAAAAATAAAGGCTTTCGAGCATCCACTAGGATGAGGTCAAAGTACGACTGCCACGGACGGTGTGGAGTGCCATGCTACAACAGAAAAACATTGCTATGAGCAACAATATATGGCAGGAAACTTCTTAGAATAGTTTAAATAGAGGTTGAAAAAATATTAATACCTTTGGGCCATGTGGGAAGTCAAACAAGTATGTCATAATTTTCTGTAAAACAAATCGAAACAAAAGCTGGGTTTGTTAAAAGACGATGATGGCTTAAACAAATAGCTTCATGAGGCAGATAGTATGAAACAAACCAGTTGCATGTGTGGTTGTCTGTTGCTCTGATCCAAAACCTAAAGAGCTGCATACAGAGGGATTTTTAAGGAATCATAGGTACAGTTCTGACCGGTGATGCGCGGGTCAATGTATAAACAACCCGCACCTGACCGACGTTTTCAATTAACCCGCCCGCAACTCGGACCGCAAAAAAAAGAGAAGAAAATATTGTACCTGACCCGCATTTTTTAAAAGTAGTAAATGCTCATCGTAGCGTCATTGGGCCTTAGACGTAGGAACTAGGGGTGCGGGGGGGCGCCTTAGGAGCGCAAACTATTCTTTTTCTGAATGCTGTATGATATAGCCTAGTGTTATGTAATAAAGGCTTGATTTATTCATTTATTTCGTTTCATTTTCTTAACAATTAAGATGCTGCATGTGTTTATCCAGTCTAATCGAAGTGTGCGTCTCTCCCCCGACTTTCCCAACAAAAATCCCGCCCCCTCTCAGAAAATACATAAAACTGACATTACTGAGCTATATGCGTTTAAAATGTGTAAATAGCATCACAAGAAGTACACATGACAAAGCCAGCACTTTGGTCATCATCTTTAATTATTTCGGCGAATGTCTCCCACACTTTGCTCTTTCTGTTTGTGTATTTGCGGAGCTTCCACTCCCCAGTCTTCACCTTTTCTCTTGCCGCCTCCATCTCTACCTGCAGACTTAGCTCGTGCGTCATCTTCGCGCCAGTTATTCAGCCAATAAAGTGTAGGCCTATGTATTTCATAGAAAATTGTGTCTAGTACTATATAAATTACAAAGGTTTAATTGGCATCTTTATTTCAAACGACCCGACCGACCGCGACCCGAATATCATTAAAAATATTTTTGGATGACTCGTAACCGCGGGTGACCGCAGGCACCCGCTCATTTTGGATCAACCCGCGCATCACTGGTTCTGACGCAAAGCTGTTTGAAAAGCTTTTTTTTTTTTTTTTT
>RJVU01023003.1:1656400-1710889 GCA_003731715.1 Anabarilius grahami
ACTCAAATATGAGGGAAAGTGTCTTTACTAGACCAGAAAAAGTCATGGATTTATTTTATTTATTTATTTAGTTATTTTTTGAAGCAATGAAATTGTTTAATAATAAATATTTTTTCTAGTTATGTAAAGCTCTAAAATATTTCATTGTTTAGAAATTTTAATTCATTGAATTTGAATTTTGAATTTTTGAGAGGGGTCCCTGCTAAGAGATTGCTATTTATGCATTAAAAAAAATAGGCAGTTCTAAGGCAGAAACGTTCAGAAAAACAAAAAGTAATAATACTGATAGTGATAGTGTTGATAATACTAAAAAGTACTGATAAAAATGGATAAATGTAATAGACTTTAGTGAGGATAGCAGCAATGCCATATTTAATTTTTAATAGGAATGAAAACATGGCTGTGAGGTATAGGCTAAAATACAGTTTGTTCAATGGCCTGTACTGTTGTTTAACAACATAACAATTGTTCAGTTAATGAAATCTTTCCAAAAGCCTTCCAAAAGTACACAAAAACTCTTTTAAACAGTTTTGAAAGTTGTGAGTTGTGAAAATGACATATGATGTAGGACTTTTATACAGCACCTTTTCATCCAAGCAAAATTCAATCTGGCATCTACCCTGACGAAGGTCTATTAAAATTGATTTTTTTTTACCCAACATTTGTGCGCGCTATGTTATTAGAGTAATGAGCTGTTAGCTTACATAAAGCTGCCAATCAAAAGCATTCCAAATCTGTCCTTATAGTAAGCATGCTGCCATACAGTAGGTGGCTGTGTTGGGTGTATGCAGCGAGGCAGCTCACTAGGTTCTGAAAGAGAGCTTATGAATGTGTTAGCGTCAGTAAACTCACTTCTGTGTATTTGTAGTCACTGTTGGTGGCTAAGAAAACTTTGGCGACTTCAGTCATGCGGCTCAGCAGCAATGGCAACTTTGCCTTTAGATGAAAAAAAAATATATATATATATATTATACTTCCCTTGCAAAAACTAACACAAAAAGGAAAATTAGTAACTTAAAAAAAATTAAAAGACAAACTTACATCTTTCACAACATATTTCTCCAGGTTTTCCACTGTTTTCTCCTTCAGTGTTCCCTGAGTAAATCAGAAACGGAGAAATTTATGACATGCATCTAAAACACTTAAATTATGAATCCAATAAACACCTACTGTCCATTTTACTATTAATCATAGATGCTTGCTATTAATGTACACATCAATGTTACTTTGGCAGATTACTCTGACTTACTCTGACAACTTATAATCAACAATATTACTTATTTGACTGCACCGACACTATTGGACGAGAACTCAGCTTAGCTGAATAAAGACATCACTGTTTTCTGTAGAGCTGCTTATAGCTGAATTGAACTCATTTCATAATTTATGAACTTTACACAATTCTTAAACTGAATTGACTTCAGCTGAATGACACTATTGTCTTTTTAAAGCTGCTTTACAGCAGAATTGAACTGTGTGTGCATCACTGATCATTATTTTCTTTATCTGTGTATTTATCTAAGTGCTATATGAATAAAGGTGACTTGACTTCAGAAAGAAAGACAAACAGAGAATCTTTTTACCTTAAAATGTACCCAGTCTACAGCATCTCGGACATCTTGGAACATGCTCTTGAAGGACATGAAGAGATCTCCATCCTTAAAGCCTGTTTCACAGCTAAAGGTTTAGAAGAACAAAGGGACAGCAGAGTAAGAGGCCGAGCACCAGCTATGACACATTTTATCCACAGTCAGACATGTTTAAATGGGACAGTCTTCCCTTGTTTGAGGTTGTCCGAGCCAAACAGGAAAGCTCTCTCCCCCTAAAAGGACCAACAGGTGTTTCAGAGGACATGCATCCATACCAAAACACAAATCACAGACTATTACGTTTTAACAGACTTTATCTACATTAAATAGGTCTGGCTGCTTTTTTTCCAGAGCATGAATAAAGTTATTTCCATGCTGTTTAAAAAGTTATATTTTTAAACTGTCTATTTACATGCACTGAGATTAGTCATTAGCAAGTTACAGTAAACTGATGATAAATTATGTCATGCATGAACCATAGTTGAATCACAGACAACAATCTGCTTGTGTCATCCTGTTTTATAGCATAGTTGTAAACTGTTTATGCTGTATTAAGATTTTCTTATCAAGTCGTAACGTGCTTTCTGGTGGACTGATATAGAATGTCAAATAGTCCTCACCCACAGTAAATGATACTGATTATCAATCACTGGTATGGCTGTATGCAGTGTCCAAGGCAACAGAGTAATAGAATCATAGTCACTGGAACTCTTACCTGGAATATCGGTCACAGTTTGAGAAGAAGTCAACCAGGCAGGCTAAGAGGTATGTTTCTGTGTGGAGAGAGAAAAACAGATATAGAAAGACAGAGAATGTGAAAGTTGTTCTCAAATTTAAGCATGAACAACTTACAATTTTTTTGCACATCATTTAAATTATACACTACCGTTTAAAGGTGCTGCAAGTATTATTTGAACAATGCTGTTGGACATTGTTGATATTTGAAATCAACACAAACAAACCCACCCCTCTCTTCATTGCTCCACCTCCAAAACTCACACTCCAATAATAACCACCCTGCTCCGAGTCGGTCTCGAACCCCGGCCCGATCGCTGCTGGCATGCGAGGCGAGTGCACTATCAATTCTCTATTCAAACCTCATTCTCTTGTGGTCATCAGTGTGCAGTAGTTTAACAGCAAAACTCTCACTATCTGGCCAATGTTACACACACAATGTGAGTGGATGTGTTTATCACAGCTGACGCGCAACAAAATGCTTCATGAAAAATAAAGCTCAGTTGATGAACGAACGACAAGGAAGCACAAACATGAACGAACAGTACACAAGAGTAAATACAAAGTGTTCGTTGTTAGTCGCCAACAGCACAGCAGCTCCAGAGAATCAAAAACCAGCGTTACTTACATGAGTAGCGGGATCAAAGCAGCCTCCGCGTCTGTTTTCAGGCCTTCCCACTTAGCTCTCTCCAGCGCTGGAAAGCTTTTCTAATACAAATGTGGGTCCTAAACCGCTTGCCCAGTCATAAACCTTCATTCCATTGATATTCTTTTGAGCTGTTTTGTAATGTGTCCCATCTCTCGTTCTGCAGTTTTTTTTTCTTTCTTATTTTCATTTCTCCCTCTTGCTTGTTCTCTCTCCTCGACTGTCATATGGCCCCTAATGCCGATTGGTTAGACATTTGTTGTTGGTATCGGCCCGACTAACTTCCAAACAGTGTTTCTGAAATACTACTGATTCCCCCTTTAAAAGTTTGGAGTCAGTAAGATTTTTTTTTTTAGGGGGGGATTTACATGGGGGATTTGAAGAAATTACTTTTATTCAGCAAGAATGCATTAAATTGATCAAAGGTTACAGTTAAGACATTTATAATGTTACACACAAATTAAAAAAATAATAATTTCCCATAAAAATATTAAGCAGCGTAACAGTTTTCAACACTGAAGGATCACTGAAGACAGGGGTAATGGCTGCTGAAATTTCAGCTTTTCCATCAAAGGAATAAATCACATTTTAAAAATATATTAAAATGTAATAAATGTAATAATATTTCACAATATTACTGTTTGTACAGTATTTTTGATCAAATAAATGTAGCCTTGATGAGAATAGAAGACTTTAATATTAAAAACTCTTACTGACCCCAAACTTTTGCCATTAAACTGTATGTGTAGGGAACCGGGGTTAAAAACATAACCAGAAATGTTCTCTTTCGTAGGGAACGCTGCGTCAGTTGCTGACACTATGGGGACGTTTATATCCCCTACGCCATGCTGACTAATGAAGGTTACCAAGCACAATTTTGTCAGGCTTAAATGCATCAGCAACTAATTAGGACGCATCCTGTGACACCACAGTCTTCCTTACACGGGTACTCATTTTTAGTGTGGAATTTAATGGCATATTTAGCCAGCAAACGTTGCAATCTCATCCATCACTCAGTAATTTCTGGTCGAAAACACTGTTACAGAGTTAGATGTCCACCCGAAGTTTCACCTCGTTGGTACCAGGGCCCTCATTTATCAACATTGCGTAGAAAAGGCTCTATATTTTGTCCTACGAATGAAATTTTGAATGTGCCCGAGTACAAGAAAATCCGAAAATAACAAAATAGCGACTTTATTCCACAAAATCGAGTGATGGGCGATTTCAAAACACTGCTTCATGAAGCTTCAAAGCTTTACGAATCATTTGTTTCGAATCAGTGGTTCAGAGCGCCAAAATCACATGATTTCAGTAAACAAAGCTTTGTTACGTCGTAAGTGTTTTGAAACTTCAATAGTTCACATGACTCTGGCAGTTTGATACACGCTCCGAACCACTGATTCGAAACAAATAATTCGTAAAGCTTTGAAGCTTCATGAAGCAGTGTTTTGACACTATTCAACAGTATCTAGTGATGGAGTGAAGCAAAGTCGCTATTTTGTTATTTTTGGAGCACAAAAAGTATTCTCGTTCGCTTTATAATATTAAGGTAGTAGTCACATGTACTGTTTTAAATATGTTTTTAGTAGTTTTCTGGGCATTGAAAAAGGGAGTGTTATTGCTGGCAATGTAGGCCTCACTGAGCCATCGGATTTCATCAAAAAATATCTTAATTTGTTTTCCGAAGATGAACAAAGGTCTTACGGGTATGGAACGACATGAGGGTGAGTAATAAATGACATAATTTTAATTTTTTGGTGAACTAACCCTTTAAATTCAGTAGCAACTTTGCTTAGTTTATTAAAAAAGAAGCAGTAAAAAATGAATTATACTAGTCCATAACAACAATTACCTGCTTTAAATGTAATTGGAAATACAATTGTGACTTTAAAATAAAAAACCAAGCTTGCATTTTGATAAAAATGAATCACTTCATTACTCAATCTATACTACTATACAACAAAATTCCAGAGAGAAAAACTGCACACAAATACAGTTGAACCTGTACCTTATCATTTTATCCAAATATGGCAGCAGTTCGTCAGTCAGAACAAAGATCAGATAGTTCAAACACTTTGCAATTAAGGAACTTTCATATACACACTCCTCACACACACAGACAAGTATTAAGAGTTTAAAAAAAATCCACTGTTAATGTGTCTCTGAATGGCAGCCACTGACAGGGATATGTAGGACAGTGATGAAGTGCCTACCTGGAAGGTTAAAAAGTGTGTTGAGGATGTAGAAGCGTTCTGTGTCATCACGCTGGATAAACTTGTTGGGATAGAGCTCTCGGATGTCAGGGCTGGCAGGGAACACAGGAACATTGAGCACATACTCCACTGGTTTCATCAGAGATCAGTAACCAAGCCCATCCATCGGGGGCCGGGATTACTCACCCTCGCAGGAAGTTAAAGCCATGGACACAGACCAGGATGTTTCCGTAAGCATCCACCTTCAGGAGGTTGCCATACATGGTATCAAACACAAGACCTCTGTAAGAAAGTACAATAAAGAGTTAGATGTGCTAATTATCCTATAAATATAATATCACAAGATAATCTTGGTACTGATAACAAATATGACCTGCCAATGAGAGTTCTTTACCTTGTAGGGAAAGTGGGGTCGTAAACAAAACCGAGCAGTTCCTGTGGGTAGCCAATGGAGACCAGCCGCTCCACAGTCAGATCAAAGCCCAAAGATTCATATTCAGGTGATTTATATACTACAGATAGAGAGGTATTCAATGAGACACATTAGACAGCATCAATAAAATTAACAGGCTAATATATAATTCCATCTGTTACATCCAGTACAGTCCTGTAATAAGTAATAACCAGTGAGGAATAGTTCATTCAAAAATGAAAATTCTTTATTTACTCACCCTCATGTTGTTCAAAACTTGCATAACTTTCTTTTTGCTGACGAACACACACCAAGATATTTGTTGTTTTTGCCCATACAGTCAATGGGATCCAAAACAACACTGAACTGATTTTTTTTTTTTATATTATATATATATATATATATTTATTTTATTTTTTTGTGTGTGTGTTCCATGGTAGAAAGAATGTCATACAATTTTTCAATGTCATAGTGAGTAAATGATGACAGAATTTTCACTTTTAGGGGAACTATGCCTTTTAGTATGATGCCTTACAACCACTGTCACTTCACCAAATTAACATTTTTGAACATTTTTGGCTGAAATTTCAGTAAATTCCCTCGACGCTAAAGGGAAGGCAAGGTGCTTAATAACCACTGACCAAAAATAAAACAGAAAGATGCATGCATGGCAACGTAAGTGTTGTATTTAAAGACACTCTCTGGGAGCGCTCTTTAGAACAGCACTTGTGAAACGTGTCGACTCTAACCTTGTCCTTTCGCAGAGCAAGAGAAGGGTACCAGAACATTCACATTACAAAGGCTTAGCAGGGCCATGTATGCTCTGTGATCTAATCCAGTATGAAACCGGACCCACTTACCCTAAAAGTTTTAAACCCAATTAGACCCAAAGCCTGTGCAGAGGGATTTGGGTGGTATTTCAGCAACAGAAGGCATTTTGCGTGACTAACTCCTATATTTGTTGTTCCACCCTCACACCCAAATGAAGGAGAAATTAAAATAAGAAAGACGTGTACAACAACAGCTTTAGCAAATCTGTGGGTTACTGTAATGTACACAGACAGTTCATGTTACATGTTGTCATGGAAGAGCTGGAAATGTGTTAGGCTTGTTGTTGATGAGGCGGCAGGTCAAAGGGCAGAGTGCCTCAGGGTGAACTCCTAGGTCCGTTGATAATGAAGACGTTTGACCACAACAACCTGCTTGTTTTTTTGCCAGAATTCTTTTTTTCTACAATAGGCTAATGTTTGTGCATGTCTGGAAATGAAGCTTTATTCTACTTGAGAACACCTTTATTTATGCAACTGTTCTTTTATGTGCTATTCTATTATTCTGAACAAACAAATACATACATTTGCTGTGTTGTTTAAAAAGATTTACAAGCTATAATGGACATTTTCTTTTTTCTTTTTTCCATAGCCACTAATTCCTTTGTAATTTTCCTAAACCATACATACTGTTATAACCTAGTTTTTTTCCAGTTCCATAAAACTGACTTAATCAACCACAATTTACCAACCTGTGAGTTCAATGAGATATTTGCAGAATTACATCTGGTGAGATTCAGGTCTGTTCCAGGCATTGTATCTTACAGATGTATGACAAACAGGCTATTGAGGAGGAGGTGGATAGAACTGAATCCCCCACAGAGCCACAGCAGAAGTACTGGCGCACATAGGCAAGCAAACCCCAACAGAGTCACTAATTCAGGCCAGATTCTTCCACCCAGATAGCAGCTGTACATAAACCCAACTGCCCCTTCCCTTTCTGTTTTTCTCTCTCCTCTTCACTATGTTCCACGAAGCTACAGCGAAACCTATTTTGAGCCTCTTTTTTCTCCTCAGTCACCATTCCCATCATCACTCTTTGCTTAACTGCATACCAGTGTTGACCTTGGACAATTTTGTCCCTGAGCTAGCATACTACTGCTAGGGTGAAAGTCAAACATTTTTGACAGGTTTACTGAGGTCTGCAGACAGAATATTTACACCTCATTAAATGTGGCCTACATATTAGTTCACCCAAAAATGAAAATTATCCTATAATTTACTCACCCTCAAGCCATAGGTGTATATGACTTTCTTCTTTCAGCCGAACACAATCTGAGTTATATTACTCTGACTCTTCCCAGCTTTGTAATGGGATTGAATGGCACCCGAGTTTTTGAAGCTCCAAAAAGCGCATCTATCCATCAAAGTAATCTATACAACCCAAGTGGGTTAATAAATGCCTTCTGAAGTGAATTGGTGGGTTTTTGTAAGAAAAATATCCATATTTAAAACTTTATAAACTATAATCACTGGCTTCCTGCAATGGCCGTATACGTGTTTTAAAATGTATGCATCATCGAGTTCCAGCGGAAGAGTGACCTCTGACCTGACGCATGACGTATTGATGAACGCGGAAGCGCAGAGGACAGAGCAAAACAAAACACTGGTCGTGAATTATAAGTCTAAAACGAGAATTTTTAAAGAGAAATGTTAGAGGATTTCGATTAAAGAGGAGCTTAAGTTTGTTGCCCAGCCACGATAGGCGTCTACTCTCACCTAAACTTACGTTACTCCTACAACCTACATCGGATCAGAGATCACTCTTCCGCAGGAATTCGATGATACATACATTTTAATAGGTTGGAAATCAATTTAAGGGGCAAATATTGGCCCTTAATGGGAAATTAATTTCCTGTCACTGTCCATGGGTGATAAATCATAAAAAATAATAAGCCAAGATAAACATATGAGTTACTATAAAACTTGACTTGCTTCAAGTGAGCCACTGACTTGACTTCACTTGCTTGGTGTGTGTGCACTGCAACTTGAGATTTGACCTGAGATGATGGTAGGGACTTGGGACTTGGGCTGCCTCCTAATAGTCGAATAATCATTAGTCGACTAGAAGAGGCTTAGTTGACCAAAATTGGCGCAGAAAAGAAAAAAATCTTGTGGCGAAGTCACGCAGTTCGTGACTATTCGTAATTACAGTATGTTGGGCAGGAAATCCAAATGTTCGCCTATCATCCATCAACCTCAAATATGGCATCATTTGAAACTAGGGATGTGCAACAGCGACCGAGTACTCGAGTACTCGACCGTGACATCGATGATCGAAATGTATTTTTTATTTTTTCTCCTGATTGGTTATAGTAGCACTTTGGGCGGCGCCCTGAGTTCTGATTGTTTAGGTTTCCACAGCGTCAAAAGACACGAGAAGAGAGAGAATGGCCTCGAAGTCACATAGTGATGTCTAGTTTCACTTTGACAAGATAGATGGAAATACAGTTCAATGCAAGCTGTGCAGCGCCAAGCTTTTATCTTGTGCTGAAAATATACTTTAAATTCTATTCATAATTAATTTAGCAATAATCATCAGTGATTTTCATACTGTAAAATAACATGTTGGTTGATCAGAAAGTGCAAACTGAATCCAAAATATTGCTGAAATATTTTTAAAGCACAATCGGAGTTACACTTTCGGTCAAGCTCACGTTTGCATTCGCAAACCTTTTGCAGATGAAAGTTGTAAAAGCTACATCTGATTAATCTACCATAGGATGCGTTGGGTCGGGATATCAACATTTATTAAGGTGCTGAATGCGCTGCATATCAGTGTTTAGTTTCATGTTCAAATGCAATGCCCGATATTGACTGAGTTATTTCAGACGGTCATATTGCTTTCAGATGTTTCTTTTAAAAAAATAAAAAATAAAAATACTGATGTTATAATAATGCAGCAGTGCATTTTTCATAGGACGTGTCTTAGAACGGGCTTCAGTTTATTGGTGTCATTCACCTCAGGCGGCTATTCCTTTTAGATGCTTCCTTATTAATAACATTGCTGCATCATAATCAATCTAACACTGTTCTAATCACGTTTTCATGTTTTCATAGACAGGTTTTCATGTCATATTTTTATTTTTAACATTCATTTTCCTAACAGTCTTCAGATATTTTCATTATCTCCATGACGGCCATGCCCTGCCCCCCGCACACGCCCCGCACCCCCGAGTACTCGATTAACCGTTTTTGAAACCTATCGATGATCGAAATGAAAAATTGCCAGAAATGCCCATCCCTATTTGAAACATGC
The DNA here is from genome assembly GCA_003731715.1 of Anabarilius grahami. Classification (NCBI taxonomy): domain Eukaryota; kingdom Metazoa; phylum Chordata; class Actinopteri; order Cypriniformes; family Xenocyprididae; genus Anabarilius; species Anabarilius grahami. Next base: position 1,666,082 of record RJVU01023003.1, read on the forward strand.
GCTATTATTAGGTGCATATCCAAGTGTTTGTGTGGTGAGTGAAAGCTAAAGTATAGCGCGCTTACTGCAAGACATGGAGGCGACAGCGCGATCACTTGCATTTTTAATGATAACAGCGGAAACAACTTAAAATACCATTTTTGGAGTAATACACTGTTGGAAACTGTAAAGGGTCTACTTTTATTTATGTAAACTCACAATAACAAGAAAACTTTTGTGCCTTTGTAAAAAATAATAAAAATAAATAAAAAACAGGATGCGCTTTCTGCTGTCTTGGTCTCCCTGAACAGGAGCGTGTCACACAAATAAACCGAACCCAGCGTATAATCTACTTGCCTCACAGACATGAGAAATATGTCTATAGAAAGCTTGAAATGTCTACTTTTAAATGAGCCAATTCAAATTGAAAACAAATAATCTCTGCTTATGTAATCCGTATGAAAGTCACATTTCTCTCTATACTGTAGGCGCGTTCACTATACTGCGGAGATGGCAGCTGACACTAACTCAGAAAACATTAGTTTATTAATAAATAATTAAAATCTCTCCTTGCTATTTTTTTTCCAGACACATTCATTACCATTACTTTTGCTGGTGCTTTGCAGCAAGCTTTATGCATGTGCTTGAGCGCGGGAATAGGTTTTTACGCCTATATTAAACGTTCATTATGGTTTAGTATTCTCCTCCTTATATATTTTATGCAATTAAATTAATACAAATGTGCGATTAGTCGACTAATGGCTTATAGTCGACTAGAAAAATCTTTAGTCGGGGGCAGCCCTACTTGGGACTTACTTTACTTGTGACTTGAACATGTGACTTTCTCCCACCTCTGACGCTGAGACCAAAGAACAAAGACTACTTAAAGAAACAGTTACTTTTAAGGGTGTTCATACTTGGGTTCACTCTTCACAAGATCTAAAACTAAAACTATAAGTTACAATACAATATTTATATTTTAAATTCTTCACTTTCAAAGGTTCAAACCTTTGAGCTTTTAAAGGGTTAGTTCAACCAAAAATGAAAATTCTGAAATTAATTACTCGCCCTCATGTCATTCCAAACCCGTAAGACCTTCGTCCATTAATATCTTAATTACACAAATTAAGATATTTATTTTTATTTATTTATTTATTTTTATTTTAGCTTCTTTCTTTTTTTTTATCATTATGCAAACAGACAATTACAATATTTACAGATGAGAGATTAAATGCAAAGTATAAATACAAAGACCAACAAAACATACATAACATTAAGATATTTCTGATGTAATTCGAGAGCTCTCTGACTCCTCCACTTTCTTAATTACCATTTTCAAGGCCCNACTTGGGTTCACTCTTCACAAGATCTAAAACTAAAACTATAAGTTACAATACAAATATTTATATTTTAAATTCTTCACTTTCAAAGGTTCAAACCTTTGAGCTTTTAAAGGGTTAGTTCAACCAAAAATGAAAATTCTGAAATTAATTACTCGCCCTCATGTCATTCCAAACCCGTAAGACCTTCGTCCATTAATATCTTAATTACACAAATTAAGATATTTATTTTTATTTATTTATTTATTTTTATTTTAGCTTCTTTCTTTTTTTATTATTATGCAAACAGACAATTACAATATTTACAGATGAGAGATTAAATGCAAAATATAAATACAAAGACCAACAAAACATACATAACATTAAGATATTTCTGATGTAATTCGAGAGCTCTCTGACTCCTCCACTTTCTTAATTACCATTTTCAAGGCCCAGAAAGGTAGAAAACACATTGTTAAAAAAATAACTGGAAAGTGGTCCTAAAACCCTGGCCTGTATGGCTTGGTTTAATGCTTCTTTGTAGCCTGTATTTGAGATCAACGATGAATACTAACATCTATTAATATTCCATTGTAGTTACCACTTTAAAGGCCCAGAAAGGTAGAAAACACATTGTTAAAATAGTCCACGTGAGTACATAGATAGACAGTGCAGCGCTTCTGTGTTCTACATCAGAACACGACTCAGTATTGGCCGATGTGGTTCACGTGAGCAGCACGACGCATGCGTGTGATACTGAGCTGGCCAATACTGAGCCGCCGTTCTGATGTAGAACACAGAAGCCTGCACTGTCTATACAACATAAACAGCTTAGAAGACTGACAGGGAAGAGATGAATTTGTTGAATAAAGTCGTTATTTTTGTTTTGTTTTATGTGCACAAAAAGTATTCTCGTCGCTTCATAAAATTAGGTTGAACCACTGTAGTCACATGAACTATTTTAACGATGTCTTTTCTACCTTTCTGGGCCTTGAAAGTGGTAATAAAATTGTTGTCTATGGTGGAGTAAGAGAGCTCTCGGATTTAATCAAAAGTATATTAATTTGTGTTCTGAAGATGAACGTAGGTCTTACGGGTTTGGAACGACATGAGGGAGAGTAATTAATGACAGAATTTTCATTTTTGTGTGAACTAACCCTTTAACATGTCAAATCCTCAAGCTTTTATTTTGGAGGAATATTGGTAAAATGCTATAAACTTCTGTCCACATAAATGTTGGCAGTTAAGCAAATGTGAATGCAAAGAAAGTGAACCTAGTGCACAATGCATTCCCAAATGATGTTAAACTCACAGCGCTTGCAGAGATGGAGTTAGATTACTGGTCAGCAAACCCAGTAAAGACCAGTAAGCCCCCTTTTCAATGGGGATATGAGTTTTAATGGGCAAGATCAAATCTTCATCATAACTAATTTAAGCTGACGCCAGAGAGCTTTCACCTTCATTACTGATGACAGTAAAATGGTGCCAGCTAAATTATGCTTTAGACTTCAGTACTATGACACATAAGTCCACTCTATTATTTTTAAATTGATTATTAGCACTGCAGTTGACAGTAAACATGAAATTCAAAATACTTTTTGTATTTTACAAACTTGTTTGCAATGACCTGTGTTACAGGGCCACTCAGGCCATTAAGATTCATGTTTCTTTCTCCATACACCGAATACACTCCTGGACAGATTATTACACATGCATACATGATCAGCATGAAGGTATGATGTTAGGCTGGAGTTTATAGCTCATGTTACCTTCAGTAAGAAAATGTAATTTATATTCGTTGTACAGGGTAAACAAACTCCCCCAACCCCTCAGTCCGTCCATCAAGCTCTCCCTGACTAACACGTTCTAGCTGCATTAAGCCTCTGGTTGACTTTGGACTGCTGTCAGTTTTTTAAACAACAGCATATATGCTGTACTGAATGTGTCTTTCATTTACTAAATTGATTAAAAAAATATTCTAAAGTAAAAATTATCCTGCTATTTAAACAGGGCTTTATTTCTCTGTCCTGTGAAAAAGCATTTGGTCTATACAAAGAATGCAAAGGTGGCGGGTTTCCTCTGTGATTTCATGGACTGTCAGGTTGAAGAGCTGTCAACACCAAGCTTAGATGGAGAGTTTGTTCCATAGCTCTGTACACGTGCCGTGCAGGGTATTATCTTGCACGCTGGTCCCAATCACAAAGGGGATTTGGTTGGGCAATGGACTCAATAAGCAACAGGAAATATTAATCAGGGCTTGAATCTAGCATTGTGTTGGAAAGTGGTCCTAAAACCCTGTATGGCTTGGTTTAATGCTTCTTTGTAGCCTGGATTTGAGATCAACAATGAATACTAACATCTATTAATATTCCATCGTAGTGCCAAAAGAAAATTTGTCACCACCAAGAGTGAAAAGTTTTTTTTTTTTTCTTTGAGAGAGTATAACATATTCATGGAATAAATAAAAGATAGATTGGTAGTTAAAGAATTTTATGAAATTTATTATAAGTTAAAGAGATGACCCAAAATTGAAAATTCTGTCATCATTTATTCACCATTATGTTGTTCCAAACCTGTAAGACTTTCATTATTCTGTTTAACATGAATATATTTTGAAAAATGTATCAATGTTTTTTTTTTTTTTTTTATGTCCATACAAACAGTCAATGTGGCCCATTGTTGTTTTGAACCCAAGGACTTTCATTGTATGGACAAAACCATTAAAACATTATTTTAAATATCTTCTTTTGTGTTTTGCAGAATAAATCAAGTCATACAAGTTTTGAACGACATCAGGGTGAGTAAATGATGAAAGAATTCTCATTTTTTTGGTTAACCATCAAGAGTGATGTATTATAAGTTAGCACATCTCAAGATTATAAGACTACAGTATGTTTGCCAAAGAATTTATGTCTGTGTCCTTTTATTTTATTGACTGATATTGATTTTTGAGGACCTCTGAACTGTGGTTGCAACCTGATCAGAGGATAAGAAACAATATAGGGTTTGTACTTGTAAACATTTGCTTTTGGTTACAGCCAGCTGTAATGTGGAGGATGTCAACAGCTGAGCAGCCTTTAGCTTAGGCCACATTAGCCGGCTGGCTACGATACACGCTATCCACCTCTTAAGAGCCATCAATTCTAACTGTCAAAGAACTGATCTCCTCTCTCATGGCCCACAGCCCGGTTTTAGAGAGGACTTTATCCTCCACCAGCAGCTGAGTCCCTGGGACCAATAACAGAAAGCAAAGGGATTTCAGAAACCCAATGCATCTGATCCATGTTAAACTGTTAAAGCATAAGAACCAAACCCTCTCTTATTTCAGGTACTTGGCTGACCTAAACGACAAAATATATTAAGCTGTAAATAAGGTGGCTTGTTTATGTTGATGGTCAGTTCAACAAACTAAGCCCCTAGCCAACAAGACAAACTCTAGGGATCAGTTCACATAAAATAGAGCACTCTGTGTATAAGAGACATCACCTCAGTTTTCCAGATTCCAAAAACAGACGAGTAGCAGCTAAATATACCCAATAATCCTACTGTATGTTTACCCAGAGATTCTAAGCAAGAGTGTTACTGGCTCCATTTGAGAGACATAAACATAGGGATTTTATTGAGGTTTTTATAAATCGGCGCATTCCTAATGTTGTAGATGCAAAAGAGACAACAATTAAGCGTAATCATCAAGTAAAGTAGGAAACACCTCACCTGCTAAAGTGTAGTCCATGTCGAAGCCGAAGCATTTAATCTTTTCCATGGCCAGACTTCTGTTCACAAACACTCTGGAGAAGAAGGTGAAACAGTCAGAGGTGTGTCTTTTGCAATATTCTGCCATAATTAGGAATCAATTAAAATAGTCTAAAAACAAAACGGTGATTTCATAGATTTTCATAAGAATTCAGGTCTATAAAACAAACGATTTAGCACCTAAGGAGCTTATTCAAACATTCTTGAAGTGAAGGAATTATATAAATCTATCAAGCTCTACAGGACTAAGACAAACTCCAGTCAGATGCTAAATCATTTCTCAATTTCGTAATAAAAACAAAAAAAAGATATCTAACGATACTTTCAAAGGGATACCTTTCAGAAAACAATATCAAAAACCACTACAGTATGGCATTCTAGGCAATAAATAAACTCCCATTACCTGTGACAGGGCCAAAATGCTAAGAGTGATCTGCATTTATTTTGCACACTGACAGCTCTATGCTTTAGTTCATAAGCCATGATATGTAATGCCAAGATATGAACACAAATGAAAGTCTGAATCACTCACTGTGCATGCATATAATCTGATAGAGACAACAGATGGATATTTGTGTATGCACTGCCATAATTTTACAAACACTTTAAAGTTTATATTGCATTAAGAAACAATTTCAATGACATTAAATAACAAATTCAAAATTGTCACATAGCAGCTGAATATATGTTAAGTAGTATATTTTTACTACAAAAAAAAACAACAACAAAGAGAAAAAACAGACTCATGCTAACCGCTTTTTAAAAAAATTACCAAATTAAAAAAAAAAGAAATTCTACAAAAAAAAAAAGAATCATTACTACCAAAAAAAATAAAAAATACTTTGATCAAACCTACCTTGTGGTGGCATAACATTGGACTACATCCCATGATTCTCTTTTCCAGGTAGGACCTGTGTGCTGCATTCTGAGTGGATGTCACTGCTCTATCTGGTCTGTCAAGCCCATTTCCCTGTTCACCCTGTTACCCCCACAGTTCAAACAATAGCCCCCTCTTTGCTTTCTTGTCATTGAATTTCTGACTTGTTGCAGAAATGTTTGTGCCAGTTCTATAGCATTCTCTGTTGTTGTGCCAGTTGTTGAGTTAGGGGTTGTTTGCTTCCCTTCAAAGACATCTAGAACAATCAACAACAGCAGGAAGAACCAGGCGGGCGCAGCGGCTCAGTCAACAGAGTGTGCATCACTAGTTACAGACAGCTGGTAAACAGATTACTCTTGTATCTCAAATGGATCCTCATTGTTGCCCTGTTCTGTAATAGGCTACTTATACTGTACCACAGACATTATAACGGGGTGGAGGCGGATCACTCAAATAAAAATGAATGGAAGAAATATGGCACCTGTAAAAAGGGAAGTCCCACCTTTTCGCCTTTTTGAGTTTGTTTACACGCCAACGTGAATGTGAAAATTATAGTTTTTAGAGTGATTTGAGCATTGTTGGCAGATTTTTGTTTTTCTGTTTAGTAATATTTTGTTATAATAAGTGATGCAACAAAATTATTGTTTTTACAAAAACAAAAATTCAAGTTTACAAAACCAAAACTAAAATTTGGATAATTAGGAAACTATAGTTCTAGGAACTAATTTAACTTTTGCTTTTCCGGGTGTTGTGTTCTCAGGCGATAACTTAAATACGACTGGTTTAATTTATTTAGAAACAAGTTGTCTCTTGATATGTCAGCTGAACAAATTTTACATATTGCTGCTTCACCATAATTTTTCGACATATTTGTAGCTTGTCCATGTTGTGTGCATGAAATAGACCCTGACATAGTCAAAACGCGTTACTGGAGAAACATAAACTGTCTTGGTCAATGATTTCGGCCCTCCAATACTAATAGGGGCTTTCACACCGGAGGAACCTTTTCATAGTTCCTAGAACCATTGGCTGAAGTACCCGGATTTTGCAGTGTTCACACTGCAGGAACTAGGAATGATTTTAGTTCTAGGAACTCCTTTTGGGGGAACTAAATTAGCTCCTACTTCAGAGTAGGGTAATGCTGCCTTCACATGCTATCGGAAATCATGATTATGAGCTCATCGCATTCAAATGGGAGGGCGTTCATGTGTAATTTTGACCTAGGAATTCGTATTTACGATATTTCCGAGAGCACATGAAGGCAGCATTAACCAGCACTATAGGAACTATCAGCGACGTAAGTGTATGCTGATACGTCAAATGCATGTCAAACACCAGCACCCGGCATTTTTAAAAAGCTGTGTAAACATATTTACTTCATGAACATGGAAAACAGTGATAACGGCATTTACGTTGTCTGCAGGGTTGTGTCCTTTTCTCCGCACAGATGATATGTAATACTGAAAGTTGTAGAAGATTTTGTCTCTTAGCCCCACTTTTTGCTCTTTCGGTCGCGTAGATTATGCGTTTTCACATTCCATCTCTGTTATCACGAAACACACAACAAACACAGCTCCGATCACGGCTTCTTCCATCCACCGGTTTTTAGCATTTATAAATGCTGCACTTAAAGACGCCGCTATTGGCCGCTTCAGAGTTCTTATTCCTGGTGCGAATGCAACCAGGAACATGGCCTGGGGGAGAAATTAGTTACCGGGGAACTATCCTAGTGGCTAGTTCCTATAACTGAGTTCCTAGAACTATTCGGTGCGAAAGCCCCTAATATCTCTATCTCTTATATAATGATGACATTACAACGAGTGATACACCAAAATTTCAGCAACCTTTCTAGAAATCTAGGCCTGTGTAGACCTTAATCCACCCCGGGATGGTTTTCAGGTTAGTGTATGTTTATTACCTATATAAATAGGGGTTGTTACAAAGATGGTCGCCACATGAACGGACTTACCTTAAAAAGATTTAACTGTACTAAGGATTACAGTTTTAGTCATTAATATACATGGACTGTAATCTTGTTTCTATTTTGTGTATTCTACAGCTCCACAACTAAGTTCCACAGAGTTGACACATTTTTCACTGCACATCACACACACCAGATAACACCGCTGCTGCCTTTGTACCTCAAATAGACTGTATGGACAGTGGAATCCTTGCCTTGACACTCACATTTACTTTTCCTTATCTCAACCCACTTATCTGGGTAATGGAAAAAGACAGTGAACTTTTGGCTTTAGCACGGCGAAATCTAAAGTCAAAGTTCATATAAAGTAGAGAGAGTAAACTACCCTTACAGACATGACCTTTGGTTGGATTAATGCCACAAATCTGACGGCGTGTATTAAAAGGGACGGATTTTTGCGAAGAACCGAATGGCACTCCTTTTATCTATTGAAGATTGCATAACTCCACTGCATGGTAGTTCACCGCACAAACTCCATATTTGTGGGGTTGCACAAGCTCCTCTATGCTTCTCAGTCACGTGTTCCGCCATGCCCGTTTCCAGTATGTAGTTTGAACCATAGCTGCAGGGTTTTGCCTATAATTAGGTAACTTCAATCTATATTTGTGATGTGATCTGCGAAAACCCATCACATGGTGAATTTTTACCTATCACTTTCAATATCATATGAAACCTGGATTGGAGCCCTTTCCAAATCTGTTTTTACTTAGCTTGTCTGTAGCAAAAGTTATGGTTATCTGAATTCGGCTTATCGCTATGATTTTCAGGAACGGAATTTTGAGAAAAACAAGTTTAAATAACGGTCACCGCCTTTTTATAATATAATTATAATTATAATTGTTTATATTTTATAATAATATATCACAAAACATGTTTTACTCTTAAACTGCAAGAAAATCAAAGCCAAAAATGTCCACATTCCAAATTTTAGGTTGATATATTTCAAAAATGAGCTTTCAGTAAGATTTTGATTAGGCGCAGTAGCAAACTTTTTCACTAGATGTCATCCAAGCTCCATATCTGACCATTTAAGGGTGCCTCCATTTATTTGAGTGATCTGATCCATATATTCCCATATTTTCATACATTTTATGAAGTAGACATCCTCTTCATAAGTAGTATGAGCAATTTGGCAGTATTTAAATTTTAATTCAACCTCTAATAAACACATAATTAGAACATGTATGTTCATAGCTCCGTTGTTCTCTTGTGCTCCGCCTTCTCACGATAACGTTGTATTAGAAAAAAAAAATCTTTGCGTGCCATAGTTTACACAGGACTGGCAGGAAATTTGCATTAATTCACCCTTATTCTACATGTTATGTGGTTTATTTTTATAGGTGAACTGTCTTTGTAGTGTTAAGAGAGGGAAAGCTATGGAGGATTTTTTTTTTTTGCATCTCCGCCAGGTGTGTTCATCAACAGTAACGTTAGAGAAAGACCGTCTTTTCAGCCTGCCACTTTAAATCGCTATTTTTCTGCACTTAACAGGCAAATTTTTCCAAGATATTTTCAGAGATGATAGACAAGATGTTATAGAATAATAATTTAATGAAAACCCAATTTTGACAAAAAAATGACATTCGACCTAAATTTGACTTTACTGAAAACGTTCAATCATGACATCCGACGGGTTTTCCCAGATCGCATCACATTTTTAGCCGAAAATCCCAATTTACCAGAGCAGCTGCTGTCTAACCACTAGTATCCTTTCTTGACAGAGTTGCTTACATTCTTAATGTAGCACATAAAATGCAAAAATCATGGAGTATGTGCCAATGGAATGCTCAGTGAAAAGTATTATACACTCTGAGACTCAATGGGCTCTTCTAAAATGAGTGGATTGCAAACAAATGACATTTTATCTAAATAGAAAGAATTAAATATGTTTAAATATTCAAAATGCTATTTCCTTCTGAGGAGATGATGTCTCTGTATTCTAAGCCTAGCGACCCAGTCATTATGCAGTCAGTCTATTCTTCTGATATACCTATGGTAGGCCTCTCTCCTGTATTTCTTCATTGCCAGGCCATCCATGTTTGCTGGGAGATCTGCATAGTCCTGAAGTCGATCGCTCCATGATGTCGTCATCATTAAATTAGTCAGTTCTGGGTCTGTAAAAAGATTAAAATGACCTATTAAATACTTTAAGAAAAAAAAGAAAAGAGAAAAACCTCAAGCAATACATTTTAGGTGATTCTTCCTTGTAATCTATCTTAGGCATCAAAAGATCCCATTAAAGAATGAATGCACTTAGATTTATTAGATTGGATTAGTTACTATCTGTAGATTCTATCACCTATTAAGCAAGCCAATACACAACTTCTTGACCTGTTTATGTGCCAACTTCTAATCTAATTGCATTAGAATCAAGAAAATCAAGAATAACACCTGACTGATTTGATTATCTGAGTAATTTAAATAGAAAGCATTCAGCTTTGAAACACTTTGTCTGGTTGTTTCACACAAGAGAGTCCCACGAGAGTCATTGTGAAATCCATTTCTCCCTGCTGACAAAAATGTTTGACATGTATTACATCTTGTAATACATTTTCACAACTTCTAGTAAAGATACTATGCTTCCAAAATTAGTTTGTCAACATAACCTCTGTGTCTGAAAAATTCATTTTTGGTATGGAAAGAGTTCAAGTAAATGAGCAAAATGCAAGCAAGCAACTAGACAACCTGATATTTTCTACCCTCTTTCTCTTGAAAGAAGTTAAATTACACCTCATAAAAAATGTAAGCACTATCCAAACTATTGACGCAAGATGAATGACATGCAGCATAAAAGCTAGAGTCAGCATTCTGGGGCCAGTGGCCTTCACAAAGGCTGACTTGCACAAACAAGCTGGAGACCTTAAGGGCAAAGAAAGGAGATTTTCCCACCAGTCGTCTATTTTATAATCGTAATGTTGAGGGAAAGGGGGATGTGAGACAGTAGGGTTTAAAAAGAACTTCAGGCGGTGCTGACATCATTTTTCTCCTTCTGGATTAGAATAGCTTGCTTCTTAGAAAAGCATTTTATCATTCTTTCTCTTTTTTTCAAATATTTAGACATGCTCCTTAGGACATACAACAGTAAACAGGCCTCCTTCCAAAAAAAGTAGGTTAAAACTCTTTCATTTAATAAGCAAAAATTTACCCCAAGCGGGCAGCTATAATGGCTCACTGTGGTCTATCAGGCGGATTTGCATCTAAATTTTTGGGAAAACCTGAAAAAAAAGAAGGTTTTTCTTCTTTTGGTCCTTGAACACCAAATAGACGGACAAAAAAGAAAAACCTTTCTTTTCTGAGAGTTGTTTATATTGGCAGGATGTTCAGCTGTCATGGGAGAAGTTGAAGGTTGATGGGTTTTTGGTAACCTTACATCGGGTAGCTCTTTATTTCGCAATATTTAACTATCTATTTCACAAATAGTAGGTTAGGTATTCACAAATAACTAATAGTTGACCCAAATTTAGCTTCGAAATGTTATGCCAAGTCATTACCTCCGTACAAAGTCTTACAGTAGCAGTAAGACACTGGACAGACTCATACAGACAACTAACCTGAACCAATTTGTTGCTTGCACTATTTAGATGCTTTTTTTGCAAGTCATAACCACAACAAGTTACATTTAGCAGCTGAAAAACAAGGACAAAGCCCCCGAGGACATTAGGGCTGGCTAAGGCTAAGCAGCTATAGAATTTCCCACGAAAATGGCTGAAACAGAGCTTGACAATCTCCCAGTTTTGATGTGTAAAGGATGTATTAACGTTAAGCATTCATAATATTCGGTATCGCTTCTGGTATATTGTTTATTTACGCTCTGGTAAAACATATCTTGAACGGAGTTCAGCACACAGCGCACTGATAAACAGCATTTTTCTTCGCGCAGAACATCAAACATCACCGATCTTTTCATGAGAGCAGAACACAAGCGAAGATACATTCACGCAGACCCTACAAACAAACCGTTGACACTAACTGTAAGTTCAACCCGATCCGCTCACTCACCTTCCGTCAACGCACAATAGTGCACAGGCAGCGCTGTAAACCGCGATCACTTCAGGAAATATCAATAAGACAAAACAACGCTGCAGTAGCTACTCGAGTGAAGCTGGAAGTCTACTGTTAATGTGAATCAAAAAGCTCGTCTTTTCATAACCGTGTTGTAAGCGGTTGTTGAGAGGCAGGACGAGGCGGTGCTTGCGCTGTGCTACATCCAGAAGAGGAGGAGCAAAACCTGTCAACACATCAGAGACGGTGAAATGCGAAGGCGGTACCGTCAGACTCTTGAAGATGGTTGGTCTACCGACAGTCTGATCATTGTTTACAGGATTTCATAGCCTGATTGCTTACGCCAATACTTTACAGTAAGGTGTTAACGCAATAGTTTAAATGAGCTAACAAATTTTCTTGGTATATGTAGTATAAGGTGCTTTCAAAGGAGGCCTCAAAAGGGAGTGCTGGGGGTCAGTGTAAAAGTTAACAGAAAACCCGTGAAAAAATAAATAAATATTACACTTAAGTAACTGACTAAATAAATGATTTGAAAAAAAAATACAAAAAAAGATTATATTTATGGATTTAAATAAATAATAATCTAACAGTACTATACTAGGCTACTACTAAGTAGAAAAAAAACATTATAAAATATTACATACAATTAAATATAATTACAAAATATTTAGTTTCTACTATTTAGGAACTAAATAATTACCAAATAATAGTCAAGAGAAAAACCGTGTAAAAATAAATAAATAAATAATACATACATACACATAAGTAATGCTGCGTTCCAGGCAGGTTTTTGAGCCCGTAAGTCACGTCTTCAAATCACGACTCACGACTTTGTAGCGTTCCAGGAAAGTCACGCCAAACTGCGTAAAAGTGTAAACAAACCAGCATGGCATTTCACCCAAAAATGAAAATTCTGTCATTTATTACTTACCCTCATGCCGTGCCACACGTACCCGTAAGACCTTCGTTAATCTTAAGAACACAAATGAAGATATTTTAGTTGAAATTCGATGGCTCCGTGAGGCCTCCATAGGGAGCAATGGACACTTCCTCTCTCAAGATCCATAAAAGGTACTAAAAACATATTTAAATCAGTTTGACACGCGATCTGAATCATGATTCGACACACTGATTTATTATGCTCCGATGCTTCATGAAGCAGTGTTTTGAAATCGGCCATCAAAGTCGTTATTTTGTTTTTTTGGCGCTCCAAAAATATTCTCGTCGCTTTATAATATTAATATTGAACCACTGTACTCACATGAACCGATGTAAATATGTTTTTAGTACCTTTATGGATCTTGAGAGAGGAAGTGTACATTGCTCCCTATGGAGGCCTCACGGAGTCATTGGATTTCAACTCAAATATCTTCATTTGTGTTCTGAAGATGAACGAAGGTCTTATGGGTGTGGAACGGCATGAGGGTGAGTAATAAATGACAGAATTTTCATTTTTGGGTGAACTAACCCTTTAACAATTATTTCTATCGCCAAAGGTGCTTACTCCTCCTTGCTTATTTGAGGGAAACAGAGGAGGAAAATGGCACATAAGGCAAGAGAAGCTGTTATACCTTTTATTTTACGTTATTTTACCGTGCACTTGCATAAACACCGCATCCGTAGGGGCTGCCATTGTTGTTTCGCGGGCTATGTGACGTCAGAACCCGTAACTGGGAGTACATCGATCTAGTACGAGATCACGGGTGGGAAGTCACGGGTTTGACCGCTGTTCCAGCGGGTAGAAGGTTGGAAATACACGGGTTGCCTGGAACGCGGCATAAGATTGAACTAAATAAATAAAATAGTAGAAACTAAATAATTCCCACATAATATTTTACACGTATATTAAAGGGTTAGTTCACCCAAAAATGAAAGTTCTGTAATTTCGTGTTGTTCCACATCTGTAAGATGGAACACAAATTAAGATCTTTTTGATGAAATCTGAGAGGTTTCTGTCCCTCCATAGAGATCCAATGCAACTACCACTCCAAGGTCCAGAAAGGTAGGAAAAATACATAATTAAAGTAACTTACTCCATGTGACTCCAGTGGTTTAAACTCAATTTTATGAAGCGATGTGAGTGCTTTGTTTGCACAAAAAACATAATTTACCACTTTCAATAATAATAATACAAATTTAAACTATTTCACATAGCTATAATGGACATTTTTGCATGAAAAAGTAAAGCAGTTTTTAAACTTTAGGATGGGGGACCTGCGTAACAGGATTATCATATTTTATCTAAAAAGCATCTTCCGCATCTTAAAGACCCAGTTTAACATTAATTGTTGTATATTAAATGTTAGCATGAACCATAATGAACTAACAATGAATTTAGAATTTTCATTAACTAAGATTAATAAATTGTGTGTTGTTCATTGTTATATACATAATGCACTTACACAACTATTCTTAGAATTAAAAATGCAGTATCTGATTTCTGAGAATCATTTGTTGAACACTGTTGATATTTGAAATCAGCCCAAACAAACACCTGAAGCAAAATGCTTTGTGAAATATAAAGCGAAGATGATGAATGAACAACAAGGAAACACAAAAAATGAACACAGTACACAAGAGTAGGCCTATACAAGCGTAAAGTTCGTTGTTAGTCGCCAGCACCAGACAAACAATTACACTCAAAACTGTCCTGTTACTAAAGCTAGCATTATAACAACATCTTCTGTGGTTCTGGGAAACATAGCAAAACCATTGTCACTCACATATGGAGCAGAAAGAACACAACGGTCACCGGTCAGCTCTATATTTCTTCGCGCCCTGATGAAACTTACCAATTCACAAAATTAACGGAATGCATAGTTGATATAAAAAATTGGATGACCAGTAATTTCCAACTACTAAATTCAGAGATTCTAATTTTTGGACCAAAAACTTCTTCACGTAATAACCTAGAATACTTTAACACTTGATGGCTGCTCTGTTAAGTCTTCATCGTCAGTTAGGAACTTTGTTGTTAGCATCTGTAAAACCGCATTCTTCCATCTTAGAAATATACCTAAACTACGACATATGCTCTCAATGAAAAATGCAGAACAGTTAGTTCATGCGTTCATGACCTCAAGGCTAGATTACTGTAGCGCTCTACTGGGTGGTTGTTCCACTCGCTTGATAAATAAACTACAGCTCGTACAAAATGCAGCAGCTAGAGTTCTTACTAGAACCAGGAAGTATGACCATATTAGCCCGGTTCTGTCAACACTGCATTGGCTCCCTGTTAAACATCGTATAGATTTTAAAATCTTACTTACCTTTAAATGGTTTAGCTCCCCAGTCCCCGAGCTCTTAAAGCATAAGCATGGACAGTTGATAATACCTGGAATATCGAAATCAACCGCAGGCGGTAGATCCTTTTCCTATTTAGCACCTAAACTTTGGAACAGTCTTCCTATCACTGTTCGGGAAGCAGACACACTCTGTCAGTTTAAATCTAGACTAAAAACACATCTGCTTAAATACACATAAACCATTATCTACTTCTATAATTCAAATCATGTAAATTGTTAGGCTGCACAGATTAGGTCAGCCGGAACCAGGAACACTTCCCATAACACCTGATGTACTCACTACATCATAAGAAGAATGGCGTCTACACTAATATTAGTCTTTCTCTGTTTACCCCGAGGTTTGCCGCAGCCTGCCAGATCCAGGCCGTATCCAGATGAGATGAAGGACCTGCGCCTAGACATGATAAGTAGACTAGATGTTTAACCTAATCTATCCCCTGCAAAGGCCTCCTTTCCTTTCCCTATGTATAGATAAAACATTATCAAAATTATTCCAGTTCGCATAGATCCGCGGACACAACACATTTTTTTGTATTATGCGGAACAGTAAAGTAATTTGGCACTTTAAAAAAAAAAAAAACTTCTGCGCACATACACACTCAAACGTGCAAACCTATAGACTAAACATGTAAATGAACGGCAAGAATGCATTAAAGGTATTCAGTTTTCAGTAGGAAAGGTGTCATTTAAGCGGCCCCTAAAGTAATAATTAACAATTTTTACAACGGAAGTGATTCAATCAAAAACCAACTTTAGCTCGATAAAACAAAGCTGCTTTGAAACAATATGTATTGTGAAAAGCGCTATATAAATGAAGATGACTTGTCTTGACTTTGCCAAGTAAGACATGTTCCTGGATCAACATATTTTGTTGATCCTGGAACAACATTCCAGTCTGAAAATGTAGTCTTAACCCTATTCTACTCCTAAACCTAATCCTACTCATAACTTATCCCTAAAATCAGAGGGGAAAGATAGGTGAATAACATTGATGTAGAAGCACCTAACCCTGTTTGCAAGCCTAAACTTGACATAAACGGTAAACTTGTCCCTCAAATCTGATTGGTTGATTGGAATGTTGTTCCAGGATCAACAAAGATGTTGATCCAGGAACATGTCTTACTTGGCAAAATCACGGTGACCTAAAGTGGGTCCTAAACCTCTTGCCTGATCATAACCCTTCTTTTGTGATATTCCTCTGATCTTTTTCTCTTTTGTAATGTCTCTCAGCCATCTCTCTTTCTACAGTCTTTCTTGAAGTCTCCCTCTTGCTCTGAAGGACCCATACCTTTTTTTGACCCCCTCCACAAGAAACACGTTGATTTTAACCATTCAATGCATACGATCACTCTGTATTTAGAATGTTCGCTGCTAAGAGATAGACACGTTCGCTCAGCTTTTCATAGCTTATATTACAATGATTCAGTGTTTTCAACCACATAAAATGTATAGGTTTCAGACATTTAAATAAAGTACTAACAAAAAAGACATTTGTTAAATACACACTGATGTTTGTTTGTCAGTTTGTTAAATACATGGCAATAATAATGCTTTCAATTAAAATCTGATGTTGTGTTTTATTCATATAGGCCTACACATTGTGTAGGTAACTATAAAGTTCACTCTTTTCCTAGTTCAACGGCAACTTACTTTTATTTCAGGAGAAATTATGTGATGTTAATCCAAAGATCTTATTCTCTGAATGAGCATCATAAATATTTTTTAAACAACAAACACATTCACTTACACATATTGGAAAATCGGAATATATCATGTAGTTCATGTCATAGTTAATAAGTTTTAGAATATTTTTAATAAAACACAGAAAAATAAAATAAAAGAGACTCATTACTTTCCGGCTTCTGCGTCAGCGTCACACACATGCGTTGTGCTGTTCACGTGAACAGCGTCGGCCAATGCTGAGTCGGCGTTCTGACGTAGAACACGGAAGCCTTCATTGACTGACGGGAGAGATAAAATTGTTGAATAAAGTCGTTATTTTTGTTTTGTTCTTTACTACTTTTCTGGACCTTGAATATGGTAATAATGTGGCTTTCTATGGGGGATAAAAATATCTTAATTTGTGTTCCGAAGATGAATGATAATCTTACAGGTTCGAAACAACATGAGGGTGAGTACTTAATGACAGAATTTTTATTTTTGGTTGAACTAACCCTTTAACATCAGTTAATGCATTCGCTAATATGAACTAACAATGAGCAATTTTTTTTCATAGCATCTATTAATCTTTGTTAATGTTGGTTAATAAAAATACAACTGTCAGGGTTAGGGGTTGTTTATGTTAGTTCATTAGTTCACAGTGAATTAGCTAGTATTAACAGATAGGCCTACAACTTTTTGATTTTAAAATGTATTAGTAAATGTTGAAATGAACATTACTTCACCTTGGGATTATAAGGTTCTATCTGACATTTTTGTCAAAAGTTAATCAATTAATTCTGTAACAACTTGCTTAAATTATGTGATTTTTTTTAGGTTGTGTACATTTTGGAACTTTTTTTTTTGAAAACAAAAAGGTTCTATCTACAAAGGAGTATGGAATGCAAAAACTTTAAAGCTCAATATCTCAAAACTGCTCAGAATGCAGATAGAACCTTAAAATTCCAAGGTGGCGATTAACTAAGACTAATAAATGCTGCCTGCAGAAGTATTGTTCATTGTTAGTTCCTGTGAACTAATCTTAACTAATGCTAACAAAAAGTGACATTACTGTATATATATATATATTTTATGTTTGTAAATGTTATTTTATTATAATTGAGATACTATTATAGTTTTTATTAATCTTAATACTTTTAATAATATTTTACATTTCTGTTTTTGTGTCATATAAGGTGTGTTCTCGCCACCTCGTAATTCCTGTAATTACGAGATTCTAGCTTGTAAAAAGCGTTCACGTCCTCTTAGAGCTCGTAATTACAGCCTGTACCACCTGACCGCTGTAGATTCATTTAGGCGTTGATAGTGGTGCCATAGAAACAAATAATTCCCAGTCCAAGGACGTGAATAGTTCAGTAAATAAATCACGTGTTGTCATCTCAAGATTCCTGTAAATACGAGGTGGCATGAATGCAGCAATATTCCCCATGTCTTGTCTGGACTTTTGTTGTGTTTCCTGTGCTAGTGCCATGTTTGTAGTTCATTGTAGTTTTTCATGTTGATTAGTCTCCTCAGGTGTTTCTCGTTACCTTGTTAACTTGTTACAGTAACCCCTCACTGACTGCAGAACACGAGATCCAGGGGGCGGAGATGGGTAGGTTTAGATCCAGGGGGCGGAGACGGGTAGGTTTAGGGATATGTAAAGTGGGAGGAGCTGGATCAGGGTCCAACCTCGCCCCCTGGATCTCGTGTTCTGCAGTGAGGACCATTTAATTTGTTAAGCTTGTTTCCCCCTGTGTATACATAGCCCTTGTGTTTCTCTTGTAATTGGTCAGTCGATGTTTGGAGTTTCTTGTGTTTGGATGTTCCTGTGTTTGGTATTCCCTGTGTTTTGCCTGTTTTGAACTTGTTTCAGTTTCTTTATTAAACATACTCTACTGCACTTAGATCCTCGCCTTTGCCTGCTCACTCCTAACGTGACAGATCGACTGACCAACTAATGGGTCAAGCAGGAGTACGTCTTCTCCTCCTCCACCAGGGCCAGTATTCCCTCGAGGACTATATTCGCAAGTTTTTGGACCTTGCATACCACACTCACTTCCCGGAGCATAACTTGATTTCTTTCTTTTGCTCTGGAATTAATGAACCACTAAAAACACAACTCTTTAAGTTGTCCTCGAGGGTCACTTTTTGAGTTTTTGGACTATGGCCTCCAGTTGAGTCCCCCTTCACTGTGGGCGAAATGGAGGAGGACCTGTCGCCTAAATGTTTTTCTTTTTTGAGTCCGCTCCAGTGTCGGCTCCAGCCACTGAGTCCGCTCCCGTGTCGCCTCCAGCCCTTGAGTCCACACCAGAGTCCGCATCAGCCCCAGAGCTCAGCCCAGAAAATACAGTGCTGACCATCATGACTATGGCTGTTTTGTGTGTGGTCATGGAGGCTGTCCCAGAGCGGCCTGTTCTCCCAGACACAGCCATGGAGGCCGTCCCAGCGTTGCCTGTCTACTCTGACGCAATCATGGATGTCGTCCTTGAACTGGTTGCCTGCCCTGACTTGACCACGGAGGTCGCTCCTGAACTTCCAGCCAGCTGTGGTGGTCTTCTGCTCTGCCATGGAGATCTTTGTGGGGTTCCATGGGGTTCTTCAGTCCCATTCGCCCTACTGTGGTGGTTATCTGCTCTGCTGTGGTGGACTTCAGCACCTCAGCCCTGGCCACCTGCGCTGGCGAAATGGGAAAGATTAAGGTTACTTTAGGTTTGTTTATTTATTTGTATTTTACTTTATTTCAGATAATGTTTATTTTATTTCAAGAAACGAATGTAATAACTCAATCCCCTCCCCACACTTTCCAGTATCTTTAACGATCAGCTTAAGGTGTTTCCAAGAGGTTCTTCTTGTCATTTCTGCCTGCTGCTGCAATGTCTCTTCCTCAGATCAAAAAACATTCACAGAATGCCGCAGTTTGCCATCTCTCCTGTGCATTATATGTTCACCACATATATATTTAGATATTTATTTATATTATCCTCACACAGCACCTGACAGATGTTTTCCCACATGGTCTCCTGTGTATTGTATATGATGATATTGCATGTCATTATACTGTGATATCGCTGTTCATTGTCATTGTTGTTAGACAACTTTCCCTTCGGGGATCAATAAAGGAGGCCCTACATCCATCCATCCATCCATCCATCTATCCATCTATCCATCTATCTATCTATCTATCTATCTATCTATCTATCTATCTATCTATCTATCAGCACTGTATATTGTTTAGCTGACTATTTTATCCAAAGACAATTATATAGTGATAACCCCATGGAGCAGCCAAGGGTTATCACTATATAATTAGTGTCTTGGTGGTTAATTGAGTTAACTGCCTTATCATCTTTAACCTCATTGTTGAAAAAAAAAAAAATGTGCCTCAGGTTAAATAAGTTTAAAAGTAATTTGATTTAATGATTACATTTATTATTTTTGTAGGTATATAGTCAGATTCAATCATATTAAATTTTATTGTAGAGCCTATGCCCCATCATACTCTTACTGTGGGTACTGTTCATTAGTTCATGCGGTGCATTTTTTATTTTCAACCCAATTTTCTAATAAAAAAAAAAGAAAAATGAAAAAAGAAACATATCACAAATAACATCTGAATATGAAAGCAAAATAGGCCTAAGACATGACAAGTTTGTTCATTTGCCTTCAATCTGTTGAGATCTCGAAGCAGCCAACAGATGGCAGCAGAGTATAACTGCTATGAGATGGCTGTGTAGCTCTATCTTACGCCCTTACTTTTACAGTCGTCTCGAGTTTAACATATTATTATGGCTGTATTACATTCACAAACTATAGACAGGTTAACTCTGTGACAGGCTATCCGTGATTTATTGGTTGATGACATGTGAGGAACTAAGTTCCTCACATATCAACCAATAAATCACAGTCACGTGTGTAGAAGATAGAAGTTCCTGTTGCATTAATATTTTTATAACTCGGGTCAAAATGCACAAAAGGAAACTTTAAAAAAAAAATATAATTACACTGTACAAATGTTAATAATTTTGTTAAATTAATTTAAAAATAAAAATTCCACAGTAAAAAAAATAGATAGGCTACAATATTAGCCAAGCCTACCTACAAGTTTATAGAGAAAGATCAATGGCCATTCAAAAATGATGGATTTCATTGGAAATAAATCATTGTTTTATACTTCAACTATATAGAGATGGGATTTCCCAGAAGTCTCTGCACCAACCATGGGCTACTAGGAGAAGTTGAACTCAATGAACTCGTCATCAGACCTTTCTGAGCTTCCAAACAGATTTTACGAACAGTTCTTAATAGATGTTCGTAAATTTTTTCTATTTTATTTTTTTTTACTTGATAAATAATAAAAATATTAATAGGCTAAGAATAATAATAATAAAGTTAGTGCTCTGATTTACCACAATGATATGATATATGGTGTGTGTTCTTGACATATGTGTCTTAATTTTAGAGATGGGGTGGCAGGTATTTTTCACAGATGTGTCGTGATGGTGTTTGAGTAAATAAACGATCAAATGTTTTGCTGACATCAGCACTGCGCCAAAACGGACAGTTCCATCCGCTCGCTGCTGCCGATCTGAGTTTCAGTGAAGGACTGAGCAGAACACGGGAAAAAAGCACTCTTTGCGCCTTTAAAAGTTAAAAATAACGTATAAATCAGCTAATTTGTCGTATTTCTTCGGGGTGTGTCCATCAGAAACATCTGCAGTGAGGAAGGTTGAATGCAAAGAGCAGCACGGGTAAATTATTGATTGGGACGGTCCTGCTATAAAAGGAGACGCCGCCTGGGTTCTGCTCTTGTCTTCAAACGCCAAGATGAGCTACGGATCCGACATCTACTCTGCCTCTTCCTACCGGAAGATCTTCGGGGACTCCACCCGCTTCTCAGCCTCTCCATCCCGGCTGGGCAGCTCCCGGAGCGGGTTTAAATCCCAGTCCGTGAACCGCACCAACATCCCAAGCTCCTACAAGCGCTCCACCCGATCTGCCTTTCCATCTTTGTCTCTGGAAAGCTTCGACTTCACCCAGAGCACAGCAGTTAATAATGAGTTCAAAATCATCCGTACCAACGAGAAGGAGCAGATGCAAGGGCTCAACGACCGTTTCGCGATGTTCATTGAGAAGGTTCGCAATTTGGAGCAGCAAAACAAAGTGTTGGAAGCCGAACTCGTGACCCTGCGCCAGCGCCAGACAGAACCGTCCCGTTTGGCCGAACTCTACCAGCAGGAGATCCGGGAACTGCGGTCCCAACTCGAGGAACTCAACGCGGAGAAGAATCAGATAATGTTCGAGCGCGACAACATTGAGGATGAGTTTCAGAAACTCCAGGAGAAGTTCGAGGAGGAGATGAGCATGCGCGAGGAAGCTGAGCAAACGCTTAGAGCTTTCAAGAAGGACGTGGACAACGCCACCATGGTGCGCCTAGACCTGGAGAAAAAGGTCGAATCCCTTCTGGATGAGATCAACTTCACGAGAAAGTTGCACGAGGAGGAGGTGGCTGAACTCATGAGCATGATCCAGGCTGCCCAGGTGTCCGTTGAGATGGAAGTGGCTAAACCCGACCTTACCTCAGCTCTCAAGGAGATTCGCGGTCAGTACGAGGTGATTGCGAGCAAGAACTTGCAGTCCGCGGAAGAGTGGTACAAGTCCAAGTTCGCCGATCTCAGCGAACAGGCCAACAAGAGCCAGGAGGTCATTCGCGCCAGTAGGGAAGAGCTCAACGAGTTCAGGAGGCAGCTGCAGTCCAAGACCATTGAAATCGAGAGTTTAAAGGGAACCAATGAATCACTGGAAAGGCAGCTTCATGAGATGGAGGAAAGGAACAACGCCGAGATCATGGGTTACCAGGTTGGTTTCCTCAATTTTTATCATACGTTAGTGAGTTTTACTTTTTAAAAATAATTAAAATACCGAGGATATTGGCGTTTTCTTAAAACAACAAAAACAAATAACCAAACAAATATTTTTTTTTTTTAAATATCAGCGTTTGAAACGTGTGCTTCTGTTAACCAAACAGCAGACAAAAGATCCCTGTGAAATGGGCGTGACCAGCAACTGACTGTTAATGTTACTGCTCTGTCCATGG
Organism: Anabarilius grahami; assembly: GCA_003731715.1. Lineage (NCBI taxonomy): Eukaryota > Metazoa > Chordata > Actinopteri > Cypriniformes > Xenocyprididae > Anabarilius > Anabarilius grahami. The sequence goes on from RJVU01023003.1 coordinate 1,689,057, forward strand.
TGCTAAAATAACTTCAGTTACTTACCAGACAAAGCTAAATAAACAGCCTGCATTAAATATTTTATTTATAAGGTTCTCCAAACCTTTTAATATAACAGTTATCATAAAATAATGATAATAAAGTGCCATTAAATAATGAATGTAAGTGCTTAAGCCTATGACAAAAATATAAAAGCTTTTCCACAAGCATCAAATTTGCATGTTGGTAAAATTAGCCTGTAAAATCTTTCTTTCTTTCTTTCGCATCGAAGGTTCCACAAAGATCCTTTGAAATTCATGGAAACTTTCCATTGCACAAAACATTCAAATGGACAAAAGGTTCTTTAGATTATTAAAATACTCTTCACTTTTTTTTAAAAAAGTTTTTTTTAAGAGCTGTTCACTGAAAGGTTCTTTGGGGAACTCAAAATTTGTTATTTAATGGCATCACTGCGAAACCTCTTTTTTAAAATGTAAATATTTCTATCATCAAATCAAAATCAAATGAAGTTTAAGTGCAGATTTTTTATTGTAACAATATCACCCAGGATACAATTGGGCATCTGGAGAATGAGCTGAGGACCACTAAGAACGAGATGGCCCGTCACCTTAGGGAGTATCAAGACTTGCTGAATGTCAAGATGGCGCTTGACATAGAAATTGCTGCTTACAGGTATAAACAATGTTTGCTATTGACATGTGTAGTGAAATGTCCATTCTGTATCTTTATCAACATACCTAAAATGAAAATTGTGAGAATTACCCTTATGGAATCTGTGATGTGATTTTCATCCCACCTTTTCCACCACACCCTGCCTCACCACCTTCTCTTTGTTCACCCTCTCCTTTATTGTCCATCTCAGGAAATTGTTGGAAGGGGAGGAGACTCGTATTAGCACTGGGATCAACTACCCCACCCCTAGCTCGATGTCCAGCTACAGCTACCAGTCCCGTATGTACAGCAGCTCTAGCGTGAGCGGAAAGAAAGAAAGCAAGGATGATGATGACAAACATCAGCAGAGCAGCAAATCCGTCAAAGGCTCCTCCCAGTCTGACGACTCCAAGAAGGGTGACAAGAACGACTCTGGAGACGTGAATCCCACCAACCAGAAAAACTAAATGTCTCATTCTCTCCTCCCTCTGCCTTCTCCATTACTCTCTTTCCTTTTCCCAATTAAATTCCCTTCCACAAAGGGGGTCTCAGAGAGGAATTCAGTGTATTTCAACTTATTCTCCACTAATTAACCTCCCACTCAGTCAAAGGGCAACAGTCCTTCTGTAGCAAACCACTAACTACACAAGACACCCGAGGTGTCACATTGATCGATGCATATATTTCCAGAGTCATGTCGCCTCTGTTAACTGCACTATAATAAGCTTCTCTCAGCACATTCGTTAAGGTAATGTTGAAGTGTTTAGCTTTGGTGAAGGTAGTTTTTCCAAATTCCAGCACAAAACTTGACTTGCAATAATGTTTTCTGTCTTATAATGTAAGCTGAATGCAATGACAAAGCAATTATTGTCGCCAGCCTTTGTAACGTCTGCATCTGTTTCTTGACTCCAGTTAACCTTTATGGCATGCTCATACATTACTGAAAAAAAACAACAACTCAGAACTAGATATACATAGCTTCAAAAAACACAGCTCAGCCAAATTCCTCTCCAAGACTGCTCTTGATTCCTTTTTAAGCATCTTCTTCCAACACCCACCCACTTGCCCTTTAAAAACGACAAGGATTTGAGCCTAATAGCAAGTCCTCACTGCATGAGGTGTGTGTGCAGTTTGCATGGTGACTGTATGTAGGTCCAATAGCAGTTTACCAATACTTTCATAGCAGCGTGCCTCTCAGTACTTAAAGGCTGCATTAATTCACCAGCCAATGCAAGACTGGGAATGAGAATGTTACACAATACTGCTGAAGCCTTTCACATGCTGCTAAATGCCTGTGATCAATACAAATTTTGACAAATACTGTATCAAGCCAGGGCACTTAAATGTACGTAAACAGCATCTCATCCATATCAACTGTCAGAACAAAAGGGAAAGGGTAGAATGATTGGGAAAACAGGGAGATATGTATTTTAAAAAGAAAGTGTGAGTTTGAATGAGAAACAAGAAATGGAGACGATGGACTTTTTGAGACAGTTTTAAGTTCAGTGTACCCTGCCGCTTCTGAGTTTGTCTAGAATTGGTTGTGTTTGGGCGGATAAAACACATGTTTTGAAACTAGAAGTTAGAATATACATAAACATCTCAACATTCTCCTTGTATACTTATGGATGCCCGAAGCACATTGACAGTGTGGAAACGCAGTCACTAACACAACTTATCACAATGTGTCTCAAACACCTAAACTTCATACTTGAATCTAGTTGTATACACTCAGTGTACTCTCATGCAAAGAAGCCACTGTCATAGTGAACCTCTATAAACCGTGGGTCAACAGTGAATCCCTTTGGTAAACATAATATATTAGATGTAAAATGCTAGTGAAATATCCTCATAAACGTCTGCTACACTGCCAGGTTTTGATACCACTTGCCTCTTGCCTATATGTCATGGCTTTATTTAGCCTGACTTGCTGCACTCTTTCAAAGTATAGTTTGAATGGATTGATATAGTTGGACTTACTTACTTTAAGAACTGTATTATAGGAAGCAAGTAAATGGATTTCTTTCTCTGTCGGAATTCAATTTTCCGATAAACACTGTGACATTGGCATGCTTAGCTGCGAGGGAATGTCAGGCAAATCTGGAAATTTGTCTTTCCATTCTCACAGATGCTCCTTAACTAGACGGATAACGCTGTCACAAAAATCTGCATCCAATCTGAACATTTTGGGAATTGCTCCATTACTTTTGGGAGGGTCAAAGGTGATTGCAGAAAGCGTAGCGACAATGCAGTTTGAAGAAGGAGAATTTCAAACCTGCACTGCCAAACTTTTGTAATGCATGTGCAATCAACATTTCTCCATAAAGGCAACCCACTTTTACACCAATACATAACAATCCATCTAAAATGCTACTGTTTATGTATGAATGCTCTAGGTTATAAAAATGCCTTAAGCCACCAGCAGCTTTCTGAATCTGGCAGAGTGTGCATTAATATTTTCTTTCTGCTAAGAATGTGACCTTGTTTGCTATTTAGTGTGTAGGGGCCACTGTGTACTGGATGACTGGAAACTTTAAGAGCTGAATGTAGTTGATGTCTCTATTTAATCATTATCTACTGCTGTATGGCACATGACCAATAAAGACTTGACATTATGAAGCCTATCTTAGTGTGTCGGTTGTTGTTAATTTAATGTGATTTCTGAAAGCTCTGATGATACTATAAACTGTTACATCCTACTGCAAATACAGTTGTTTTATTTTGTATCAAGCATTGTAATTATTAATTAGCTGTTGCAGTAGAACTCTGGGCATTAAATGTCAATGTTGATTATATTTAAAGATTTAGCATTGTTAAAGGCAAACTAAGCAGTTTATTTTTTAAAGTTAAACTTTATTTTATTTCAAGTAATGAAAATGTAATGGTTTTACTTTTAGTTAACTATAATAACCCTGACATATACATACCTACTGTATATGTAAAATTGCCAATCTATGTGAAAGCAATTAAAAATCTCAAAATTGTTCATTACTAAACAAATGCAATTGAATTAAATATCTTAAAAATTTGACTTTTTCCACTATAATGTTGTTTGGATGGAGCGTAAGAACACAAGAAACCCACCTTCACCTTTGTGCCTGTTGTGATCCAGCGACCCCATAATCCATCATGTTAGTTTATGTGAGTCTACTCTTTAGGGATCAGGAGTGAAGGGGATAAGGACAAATCCATTGTAGGTTTTTTCTCTCTCAGTAAAAAGCAATGGACATGTTGTATGAAATACATTCAGAAATTAAACATTTATTGTACAAAGGACTCAAGCAACATCTCTATATGTGAACACATAGACATCAAACACAACCTTCACCTTTATCAATCCCACATATTGTGTGGTAACACACTCATGAATGCACCTCTGCACTGTTAGCTGATGTAGAGAGCTGTGTGGGCTCTAACATACGCCGCAGTTCTTCAAAGATTTATATCCCTGCAATGCTGCCAACAAGCTATGAATGTCCCATTGTGACAAATGCTCACTGACACCTACCTCGCACACCCCAGGCCTAAACAGACGCCTTATTTTACTCATTTTCCTTTGCCATTCTCTGTATCATATGGTACATCTGTTTCCATCTTACTGACATTATCAAAGACTGTGTAATTTGTACATTGATGACTAATTTCCTACTGTACAGTGTCAGCATTTCTCTGTAGTATGGACAGACATACACATAAAATGTATAATTGTTTATCTTGTACACAGATCTTTCTCTTTCTCTATCTTTTTCCCTTCCTGTGACAGTGTAGAAATTGACTTAGAGTTAATTGTGAGGTAACGAAGCTTCATTTCCACAGGTCACGTGACAGCCTCATTTCAAGCAATGCTCTGGAACAGTGTTTCAGAGCACTAGTGTGTCGAAAACTCGAGACGTGTGTCGAACAACCCATCCCTAGTATATACACTTTGGGACACTTGCATTGGGACTTGCAGCACTCTAGGACTCTTAAGGACTGTTTTATAGTATGGAACCAATGGACTATATGCTTTTAACAGCCTAAGTTTTTAACAACCAAGTTTTATTGTGTTCCATGTGAAAGTTGTAAATACACTTTATTTATTCACTTTATTTCTGTTGTAGGTCTCATCTTTTTAAACACTCCAAACCCTCACACAGTTTAATCGGACCCCATTTTTAATTCATGCAATCTCAACCAATAGGGCCGATCGTTAGTCTTTCAAAGATGAATGAAGGTCTTACGGGTTTGGAACGACATGAGGGTGAGTAATTAATGACAGAATTTTCATTTTGGGTTAACTAACCCTTTAAACCCACTGTATAAAAATACTACAGTGAAAAAAAGTTAATTGGTTTACAGAAAGTTTTTGTACTATATATGGTGAATAACTGTAATAGATCTAACCATACATTTAATGTAATTTTACAGTAAATTTCCGGTAAATGTACAGTTTTTGGAAATGGAAAAAAACAAGTCATCGTATAATTTTCTGTAAAAAAAACGAAATGGACATTCCCACAATTTCCTGCGTGACACTTCACATTTGATGTATTTTCCTTAAAAAATAACTTTCTCCTTAGCTGTTCATTTTTTTTTCTAATCAGTTATGTACGTTAGGGTTTTATGTTACATCTAATGTTGTTAAACATAATTTCATGTGTGTTACCATGACCGTGTTTAGTGTTTGTGAATAACTGTGTGCAGCTTTTATATATTAGTATTGTCCTTCTCAGCTTTTGGAAAAGCTGCTTGTGATGAATTTTGATTCATCATGTGACTCTCATCACCACTGTGTTTGGTGGTTGTCAGTGTATTACAAAGGTACAAAACAGACATTAGTTTTTTACTGTAGATTTAAGTTAAATCTGTAAAACCTAAAATGTTGCTACCATATTTTTTTTACAGTAAATTTAATGGATTTATTTTTTACAGTGTGTAAAATAAACAGTTATGAAATGTAGTTATTACAATATAATCCTTTAAATTAAACTTAGACCTGACCTCTGTGCTGTCCCGTGAAACCTAAAATGTTGCTACTGTATTTTTTATAGTGAAGTTCTGGCAACCACAGCTGCCGGTTTTACTGTAAATCTTACAGGGATTTTTTTTTTTTTTTAAACACAGTGTAGGTTTAGATCAGGTTTAATTAACTCAAACAAACAAACAAACTGCATTTATCCTAGCTAAAATCCCACCCAGGAAAATGTGTAAGACACTATTATAAAAAATAAAAAAAAACACGCTACTGCAAACGAACAAAGCGAAGAACTAATTTTCACTACTGAGCATGCTAGCAAGCAGCGCTGAAAGGGCCCTCGCACCCGGGGCCACCGCCACCTGGTGGCCTTAGGAAAACAGTGAATAGTGGACGACATGCATGTTAGCGAGTGTAACGATGCGGGACTCATGGTAAAATCCATCTGCAAGCTTTATTGAAGTTAGAGTGGTCGTACAGGCAGGGTCAGACAGGAGCAAACAGGAATCACAAGGAACAGGCAGAATCGTGGTCAGAATACAGGCAATGGTCAAAGGCAGGCAGATATCAATCACGGAACAGGATAACAAGGCAAGGGTCAAAGGCGGGAACAGGAACAGACAGGAAATAAGGATAAACACGGGATAACGCTCGGAATTGACACACAGGGTAATCAAGACTTCGCAATGAGGTGGTGTGTGAGTGAGTCTTATATAGTCCATGCAATGCGTGCCAGCTGGGTGTGATGATTAGTGTTAGTTGATTGGTGGAGTGAGTGCAGGTGATAGGCAGGGAGGATTATGGGAGGAGTAGTCCAGGAGTGACTGGAATCGTGACAGCGAGAAAATACAGGAGAAATATGGCAAAGTCATTTCGATGTGCCACACTTCCTGCTGCCAACAGGTGGCGCTTTGACTATTACTGAATATTGCCATGTAGATGTCTTTAGGCCAGGACTATTATCAAACATGTGAAGTTTGGAGCAGATCAGACATTGTATGCCTGAGTTACAACAACTTCCTGTTTTGTGGCATTAATCGCATACATTAGCACTTAGCCAAGGGTTTCATGATTTTACATGTTTCTAGTATGTTTGGTACTTCATGGCATGTTTAAATGTGTTTCTGGGAGTGAATTACAGTGTATGACATTTCCTGTTGCCAGCAGGTGGCACTATGACTAACTGAATATTGACATATAGATGTCTTTAGGTCAGGACTCTTATCACACGTGAAGTTTGGAGTAGATCAGACACTGTATGCCTGAGTTACAACAGCTTCCTGTTTCATGGTGAAACATCAGACTTTGTCAGTCCATCACGGACACGCCGTTCAACGAAAACTCAAGATCTTCGCAATTTATCATCGCTAAGGCCTTAAGATTAGACTGACAACATATTGTGTTTATCTGGTTTAATCTCTATGAGGAATTAATCACAGTGTAAAATGTAATTTCCTGTTGCCCACAGGTGGCGCTATGATTGTAACTGAATATTGCCATGTAGATGTCTTCAGGCCCGGACTCTAATAAAACATGTGAAGTTTGGGGCAGATCGGACATTGTATGCCTGAGTTACAACAATTTCCTGTTTCATGGCGAAACATAGAATTTTGTCAGGCCGCCACAGACACACCCTTCAGTGAAAACTCAAGACCTTCACAATTTAACGTCGCAAAGGCCTTTAGACTAGACTGACCAAATATGATGTTTATCTGATAAAAGCTCTAGGAGGAGTTTGTTAAAGTACAACATCTGGAAATGGCAAAAACTGCAAAAATTTTGCAGAGAAAACGAAATATCTCACTTCCTGTTGCATTAACAGATTTTGCCCCCCTGGGACTTTTTTGTAGGTACTGGGCTGTTACACGTGTCTACCGAATTTCATACCTGTACGTGAAACGTAGCGTGAAGGGCACTTAATTGAAATTTTGAAGGTGGCGCTATCAAGCCATTTTGCCACACCTAATTCCGAAACCCATATCAGATGTAAATTTTCACCACTTCTGACGCGTGTGCAAAGTTTCATGAGTTTTCGAGCATGTTTAGGTCCTCAAAAATGTGATTCATTTCGGTGAAGAAGAAGAATTGACTGAGCAATTACAATAGGGTCCTCACACCATTGGTGCGCAGGCTCTAAAAATGTTTTTTGTGTTCCACAGAAAATAAAATGCAGGTTTGGAATGACATGGAGTTGACAAAAATAGTCAATGGGAAATGAAGCAGTTTAGTTATCACCATTATTCAAAATCTCTTTTGTGTTCTGCAGAAGAAATATGAGGGTGTATAAATTTCATTTTTAGGTGAACTACCCCTTTAACACAATCAAACATGCATATGCACACAGAAGCTACGCTGAATTATTCATGTTTTTCTCCTGGTGTGTTTGAGCTGGTGGAAGGACAATGACTGGATGAGGCAACAGAGGGAAAATCTCACCTCAAAGTGTCCTCACCCTGACCTTCTCCTCTCAGAGAGCGGTCATCTTGCACATGGATAGAAGAGGCGCGGGGGGATGATGACAGTCATTTTTTAAAAACAAAAGATATTTCATTATTACTGTACATTATGCACAAAATGGCAACCTTTTTATAAGGGTTGTAATACTGATAATTCAGCTGATGTCATTTAATATAAACTATCAATATGATAAGACACATTCTAAAACATCAGTCATTAACAAATGCTGACTTTATCAGTTCTTCAGTCATGCCCCAGGCACAATGAGCCAATCAATTTGAAACTGAAAGTCATTAAGAGCACAGGGCTGTTGAGTTACCTGTCAGCAAAGTGTTAACCGGCCTGCTGCAGCAACTGTTGCCGTGGATACTGTTGCCAAGCCCCAACCCGCTGTGCCCTGGCAGCACTGAGAGATGCTTGTGGGAAGCCGCACGCACACTTCACCCTCCAGACGGTGAGTAATCAAGAGAAAATGGATTTATAAATAGACCGATGAAAGAACAGCCTGAAGTTCTGCAGAAAAAAAAAAAGAATTTGAAAGTCCTCAATAAGTACATCATAGTCTCAAGTATTGTGCTTCTATCTATGTGTTCCACAACGTCACTCCATAAAAACTGTTTCAAATGTGGTTGGAAATGTTTTTCCAGATGTTAAAAATAGGACGAGAGAAATGGACTTGTTTCTCAAGCCACTTGAATACATTCTGTATAGACCAACAGAGTGGATGCTATTGCTATTTCTGTACATTAAGAAAGAAATCTGTGTAATTGAATGGCTGACCTCCAGAAAATCAGTAATGAGGTGACTTTGACAGTTAAAGATTTGAAAAAGGCGGGAATAAAGAACCCTCAACTCTAACACAAAAAAACATTTCAGAATATAAAGTGCTCTTCAGGACGATACGGTTCTAAATAGAACTGTTACTACATATAAATTACCTTTAAAAACCATCTTTTTTTTTAGAGTATAGATTAGATGGTATTTCCAAGCAGATGGTAAATAATACAGCCCCCATGATGCAGCTGAATTGAGTTCCCATCCACATTAGTAACCTGCAGGGCTTTCCTGAGGGAAATCACTAGACACTGTGTAATGATGAGACTGTATAGAGTCAACCATGAGTCATCAGCTTATGGGTATCCTGGGGAGAGAGGGAATGAGAAAGAGTTCTTGAACAGATATATCTGACGTATGCAAAAACACGAAGGAAATTAAGAAGAAGCAAAGCTATAGTTCATTGGTACTGGGAGTGACAAAAGAAATGTGTTGGCAATGTGATCCTATCTGTAGTGTGTTTCTCAAGAATGCACATGAGGATGCTCTCTCTTTTTCTGGATTGTATGTGTGTGTGTGTGAGTGTGAGAGAGAAAGCTAAAAATAGCACATGCAGACACAACAGAGCGAGACAGACATTGTGATTAAGCTCTGTATACAGAGACAATGTCACAATTCTACTTGATGCCTCACAATCTACTATACACCATCCTTAAACACACACATATATCCAAATACAAAAGAATGCGATGTTACCCTTTATTATGTGAGTGTTAATGTTCTATGGGATTTCATTCATTACTCAATCATGTTTCATCATAGGTCTTTTAAAAGTCATTTTATAATACAACATTTATATATATTATGATTAGGGCTATCAATTAGTTATGCTATTTGAATTAATTATGAAAACTAAAAGAAAAAAAAATCATAATCAATGATTATTAATAATAATAATTAACTATACCCCTAACCCGTTCACAAATTCCGTAACAATGAATATTCCTAATGGAGCAATTGATGTTCATTGAAAAAACCCCACAAAAAAACAAAAAACAATCAAAATTTGACTACCAGATTAATCAATTAATTAATCTGAAAAACATATTAATTGATCTCATATACCATATAAACCTGATAATCCTTCTTATGATGTAATTGTATATCAACTTCGAAATATTATATTAATATATATATATCAGTGGCGGCTACTGGTCTGTCAGAGAGGGGAAGCTCATTTTCGGCCTTTAAACTCTGTAAAACTGAAACAAGGAATGTGGTGTATAATTGTGTGAAATGTATGATGAAAATCAAACAATTTCGCCAAGCAAATATCAAAGAAATAGGTTGCAGCAGTTTTTATTAACTTGAGAAATCCGCGATGGGACTGAGCGCGAATAGCTTCAGTGATTCCTTATAGTACAGAATCGCTGTCAGTCAAAAGGAGATGCAGTCTTTCGACAGACCCTCCAATCATCACGCAGAAGCTCGGAGTCCGGGCCAGCCCACTCCCCATTCACCCCCAGAGACGCTGAGCGTCCGTGGGCGGGACATAATCGCAGCGTTTATCCAATGACCGTCTAGTTTCGAAGCGCTGAAAAAAACCGTTCAAAGCAGCCCCATTGAAGTCAATGGACGCTGGGCTTCAATAGGGAAATGCACTGTGACGCTGCGGGAATGTATGAGAAGGAAATCGAGTCAGCCGACCTGCTATATGTAACTGATTCTGAACGAACTCGTCTTTGAGATGAACGTTTTCTAACGCATTTTTAGTCAATAAAATGTTAATACAATAGTACATATTTGACCATTAATTTTGTGACATTATAAGGGAAGCCGAGCTTCCCTTGCAGTCTTAAAGAAATCGTCCCTGATATATATATATATATATATAATCTGTAATGTTTGATCAGGCTCCAGTCCACCAGAGGGAGTCCTCACCTGAATATTGAACTCTGCCACTTCCTGTTCCTGCCACATGTCACCCTGTATTTAAGCCATGTTTTTGCACTGCCACATTGCGAAGTATTGCCAGTTCACTACCTTACTAAGCGTTCTTCCATGCCTCCGTTATTGATAACTGTTATGACCATTGCTTTTGCTCTTTTGACCCACATTTTTGGATTACTGTTTTGGATTTGTCTACCATTGGATTGTTTTGCCTGTGTTTTGACCAAAGCCTGTGACCTGACTAAGAGTTGTGACTATTGTTTGGATTTTCTGCTCAGATCCTTTAATAAAGACCTGCGGGTTCCCAGCTTTTACAGCATTGCCAGCAACAATAGGTAGTGCAATTGACAATGAAAGCTGAGGAGACTTGCACACTGTAAGCTGATGAGTTGATTTATCTGTTTTGATATGCTTTTGCCAATTCCGATTTTCTTTCTAAGAACTATAAATGACAACATATACAAACAAAAATCTACTTTTCTTCAATGCAGAGATTTATTTTCATTAAAAAAAAAAGTAAAAGTCAGTAATAAAATATTAACAGCTCAAATAAATGCAATAGAATAAAGAGAGCTATGAAACTAAGTTTTTTGGGTTAACTGGGTTTTTATTCAGGCTAAAAATACTACAGAAATTAAAGTAATCAAATGTAAAATAACACAAACACCTTAATTTCTGTAGTCTTTATTGCAAATAATTCTTACCATTAAAGTTATAAAACGTATTCAGTCAAGAGCAGAAAGTGATTTTCTTTGTCTTTTGTTCTTTGATTAACATGACAGACAGCAGCAGAAATATTGGACTGCTGTCCCTTTAAGAGTTTATGAACGGTGTTCAACGGACCCAATACTGTTACACACGACATGGGTTCACTTTCTTAGCTATTTAACGATTCAAAACTGACTGTGTTTATCTGAATACTCGCCAAGATTGCCTGTGCCGCTGGTTTTGACATACTGTATGTATTTGACAGTTTAAGCGCAGGAAGGCGCTTATTTTGGTACTTGTGACTCTGTCTCTGTTTGAGACTGAGCATGGCTTGTTCGCTTCAGTGCGCGCGCTTTCGGTGTGAGCGCGAGACCNTTGCCTGATTCTCTGACCTAGTTTGTTTGCTGGTTTCCATGGCTGCAATACGCGGTGTTTTCCGCCAACTGGCAACCTGTGATGTCGAAATACTATTGGATAAACTGGCAGCTCATGTTTCACACAGACCAAAACAAAAACAGACATTCTAACACGGAACGCACATTTTCAAAGTAGAATATCTGGCTGTATCATTGTTTTTCTGAGAAACAAGTAGGTGAACTTAGCATGTTTCCTAAATATCTGCAAACATATTAGGGTATTTTTATGCTTTATTAAAGTAAAAATCTTACATAGAGCTCCTTTAAGTATCAAAAGGATCTGCTGAAAGGTTTTCATCTACCAGTTCTTGATGTTGCAAGCCACCAACGAGCATTTGACACAGTACATTCAGTCTCTCCCTGCCCCACATCCTGATCAGGTAAGATTCACTTTACCTGATAAGTTTGATGGCTCTCCTGACAACTGCACTGGTTTCCTACGACAGTGTTCTATTAATTTTTTTAAACCAACCTGAAACTTTTCATCAAGACCATACAAAGTGTTCTTTTATCATAACTTTGCTATACCGGGAAGGCATTAGAGTGGGCTACAGCTGTTTGGGATCACGACACACATATCCAGCAGTCATACAGTTACTTCACTCAATTGTTTCATGATGTCTTTCAATATCCTGCTGGAGGCATGGACGCAGCAACTCAATTAACTCAGTTATGTCAAGGCAACAGATCTGCTTCTGACTATGCTATCCAGTTTCGCACTCTTGCAGCAGAAAGTGGTTTTAATGATGTTGCTTTGAAGCACATTTTTCGTTTAAGTCTGTCTGCTAAGTTACAAGCAGAATTACTATGCAAAGATGACTCCCTTGACTTCTTCCAGTTTGCCAATTTTGATAGCAAGTGTAAACAATCTCTTACGAACACAACCAAGACCCAAGTCTAACTTCGCTTATCATGTGCTTACTACTACTACTTAAATACCATGTCAGCCTAGTCCTACTGAAGCCATGCAAATAGGACAAACTCACTTACTGCCTGATGAACGGAGAAGAAGATTACTCAATCAGCTCTGATTCTACTGTGGTGAATCAAGTCATCGCTGTTCCAACGTTGACCCACAGTTTTCATGGAGGGAAAAGTAATTGGTCAGTTGGTCACACTCACTGTTTGGAACTGCCCACCAAACTTACAGTCTGCACTATCCATCTAGCCAAGAATCCCTTTTCATTACCAAATAACGACCTCAATGAGTATGCTGACTTAGCCGAGGTATTTAGTAAAGACAAGGCCACAAAGTTGCCACCTCATCGCCCCTGGGACTGTGCCATCGACTTCCTTCCTAACACCTCTCCACCTAAGAGCCGTGTTTACCCACTGTCCATTCCTGAAACCAAGGCCATGGAAGAGTACATTAAAGGAGCCTTATCTTATGGATTTATTAGACCATCCACCTCTCCTGCAGCATCTAGGTTCTTTTTTGTTGACGTGAAAGATGGCTATCTGATGGCTGTATTGACTATCGAGCACTCAACGCAATCACTGTTAAGAATCGCCATCCTTTGCCTCTTATTCCTTCTTCTCTGGAGCAATTACGAGAGGCCTGCTATTTCACTAAATTGGACCTCAGATCTGCCTACAATCTCATCAGAATCCATGAGGGTGATGAATGGAAGACGGCTTTTCTCACCAGCAGGTGGCACTACGGGTATTTGGTTATGCCATATGGGTTGGCCTATGCACCTTCAGTTTTCCAGTCCTTCGTTAATGAAGTTTTCAAAGATCTCTTGAACCAGTATGTGATTGTCTACATAGACGATATCCTGATCTTCTCATGCTCCATGGAAGAACATATCTCTCATGTAAGAACTGTCTTGTCACGGCTGCTCCAGAATGATCTTTTTGTCAAGGCCGAAGTGTGAGTTTCATGTTACATCAACCAAATTCCTGGATTACAATATTAGCCATTCAAGAGTTGAGATGGATGGCACCAAAGTAAAAGCTGTCACGGACTGGCCTATACCCAGCACTGTCAAGGAGTTACAATGATTTCTAGGCTTTGCTAACTTCTACCGTAGATTTATCCATGACTTCGGTACCATAGCTGCACCTGTCACCTCACTTCTTAAAGGAAAACCCAAGAGGTTAGTATGAACGGAGGCAGCTACATTAGCATTCAACAGGCTCAACTCCAGTTTCACCCCAGCTCCAATTCTTTAGCATCCAGATCCAAAACTTCCCTTCATCATACAGGTTGATGCCTCCAACTGTGGAATTGGTGCTGTCCTCTCTCAGCGTCATGGAACACCAGGCAAATTGCACCCTTGTGCATTCTTCTCATGAAAGTTAACTCCAGCAGAAAGCAATTACAATATTGGTAACAAGGAATTATCTATCATGGCCGCTCTTGAAGAATGGAGACACTGGCTAGAAGGTGCCCTTCATCCTTTTCAGAATCAGAATCAGAATCAGAAAGAGCTTTATTGCCAGGTATGTTGTTTACACATACTAGGAATTTGTTTTAGTGACAGAAGCTCCACAGTGCAACAGAGTGACAGCGACAAGACAAGACACATAATAAAAGGAANAAACTAGAGTATATCAAGGATGCCAAGCGTTTGCATCCTTGCCAGGCAAGATGGGCACTTTCACTTTTTTTTTTTTCACTCATTTCAATTTCGCAGTCACATACCATCCAGGGAGCAAAAATAGTAAGTCAGATGCATTGTCACGTATCCATGACTCTGGTGATTCACAGATGAGACCAGAAACTATCTTACCATCCTCCATCATCATCGCACCCGTCCAGTGGGATATTATGGAAGAAATTCAACATGTCCAACACAAAGAGCCATCCCCTTCAGAGTACCCACCTGGAAAAATCTACGTTCCATCCAGTCTTTGCAACAGAATCATTCAATGGGTCCACACATCCCCTGCTTCTGGACATTTCTGGAGTTTTAGTGGCACACATTATCTGCAGATGTCAGTAATTATGTAACTGCTTGTCAGATCTGTGCTCAGTCATGAACACCTCGACAATTGCCTGCAGGAATTTTAGAACCACTACCAATTCCCCATCGATCCTGGTCACACCTGTCCATTGACTTTGTCACTGATCTGCCTAACTCTCAAGGATTCACCACCATCATGGTCTCCATTGACCGCTTCTCTAAGTCTTGTTGTCTCATTCCATTGAAAGGTATACCCACTGCCATGGAAACTGCCCAACTTTTGTTCAATCAGGTATTTAGGATTTATGGACTACCCGATGATATTTTTACTGATCGAGGGCCACAGTTCACATCACAAGTTTGGAAAGCCTTTTGCAAACATTTAAACATCAATGTCAGTCTCACATCTGGCTATCATCCTCAAATTAATGGACAAGTGGAGCATCTTAATCAGGAAATTGGTAGATACTTGAGATCATACTGTAGCCAGGAACAGGAAAAATGAAGCATATTCCTCCCATGGGCAGAGTATGCCCAAAACTCCCTCACACACTCTTAAACTGTTCTTACCCCCTTCCAGTGTGTCCTAAGCTATCAGCCTCCTCTATTCCCCTGGTCTGGGGAGCCATCTGAAGTGCCTGCTGTGGATGATTGGATTAGAAGAAGTGAACAGGTCTGGGACAATGCTCATGTCCGTCGCCAGTGGGCTATTCGATCTCAAAAGATCCAAGCTGATCGACGTAGACGTCCTCATCCTGAGTATCAGCCAGGTCAAAAGGTGTGGCTTTCCACTCATGACCTATGCCTGAAAATCCCTTGCAAAAAATTCAAGTCCAAGGTACATTGGCCCTTTTAAGATTATTCGTCAAGTTAATCCTGTCACGTACCGTTTAGAGTTGCCGGCTAATTACAGAATCTCTCCTTCCTTTCATGTGTCTCTTCTAAAACCGGCCCACAGCCCATCAAGCCCCGAAGCCACTGGCGAAGAACCTCCTCCACTGCTCGAGATCGATGGAGCTCCTGCCTTCCTAGTCCGGGAGATCCTAGATTCTCGCAGGAGGAGGGGTCAGATTGAATACCTTATAGATTGGGCGGGATACGGCCCGGAGGAGAGATCGTGGGTAGCAACTAAGGACATCTTGGATTCATCACTTATCAGAGACTTTCACCAAGCTCACCCACATCATCCGGCACTTAGACCAAGGGGTCATCCTAAGAGAAGAACACCTGGAGGTGTTCCTAGGGGGAGAGAATCTGTAACATTTGATCAGGCTCCAGTCCAACAGAGGGAGCCCTCACCTTAATATTGAACACTTCTACTTCCTGTTCCTGCCACATCAGTTCCTGTCTTGTCATTTCCTGTCACCCTGTATTTAAGCCATATTTTTGCACTGCCACATTGTGAAGTATTGCCAGTTCACTGCCTTACTAAGCATTCTTCCATGCCTCTGTTATTGATTATTGTTATAACCATTGCTTTTGCTCTTTTGACTCACGTTTTTGAATGACTGTTTTTAGATTTGTCTGCCATTAGATTGTTTTGCCTGTTTTTCGACCAAAGCCTGTGACTGGACTAAGAGTTGTGACTATTGTTTGGATTTTCTGCTCAGATCCTTTAATAAAGACCCGCTTATGGAATCCACTTGGCCTAAATCCTCCTTACACATTCCCTGTGGAAAGCAATATTTTCATCCAAATGAAATGGTACTTTACATTCAACTGCAATTTTAGAGAGATTTACAACAAGTTTTCTTCTCTCTCTCCAAAATATCCCAGCTTAGTGTTCTGTCAAAAATACTAGAAAAGGCAGTTTCAACACAACTGTGCTCCTTTTTAGAAAGAAATGGAATCTGTGAGGATTTCCAGTCAGGATTTAGACCATACCATAGTACTGAGACTGCTCTCGTTAGAGTTACAAACGATCTACTCTTATCATCCGATCGTGGCTGTATTTCTCTATTAGTGTTATTAGATCTCAGTGCTGCTTTTGACACTATCGATCACAACATTCTTTTAAAAAGACTTGAAAACTATATTGGCATTAGTGGAATTGCTTTGGCATGGTTCAAATCTTACTTATCTGACCGTTATCAGTCTGTAGTAGTTAATGAAGAGATGTCGTATCGATCACAAGTTCAATATGGAGTACCACAAGGCTCAGTACTAGGACCGTTGCTTTTCACTCTGTACATGCTGCCCTTAGGAGAGATAATTAGGAAGCATGGTGTTAGTTTTCACTGCTACGCTGACGATACTCAGCTCTATATTTCCTCGCGCCCTGACGAAACCTACAAATTCACAAAACTAACAGAATGCATAGCTGACATTAAAAACTGGATGACAAGAAATTTCTTATTATTAAATTCAGAAAAAACTGATATCCTAATCTTTGGACCAAAAACTTCCTCACGAAAAAACCTTGAATACTCTCTAACACTTGATGGGTGCTCCATTAAATCTTCGTCCTCAGTTAGGAACCTGGGTGTGCTCTTTGATACCAATCTTTCATTTGAAAGTCATGTTTCTAGTATCTGTAAAACCGCCTTCTTCCATCTAAAAAATATATCTAAATTACGACATATGCTCTCAATGACAAATGCGGAACAGTTGGTTCATGCATTCATGACCTCAAGACTAGATTACTGTAACGCTCTACTGGGTGGTTGTTCTGCTCGGCTTTTAAACAGACTACAGTTGGTCCAAAATGCGGCAGCTAGAGTTCTTACTAGAACCAGAAAGTATGACCATATTAGCCCAGTTCTGTCAACATTACATTGGCTCCCTATTAAACATCGTATAGATTTTAAAATCTTGCTACTTACCTATAAAGCTCTAAATGGTTTAGCTCCCCAATATCTAAGCGAGCTCTTGGTGCATTATAGTCCTTCACGTTTATTGCGATCTCAGAATTCAGGCCAGTTGATAATACCCAGAATATCAAAATCAACCGAAGGCGGCAGATCCTTTTCCTATTTAGCACCTAAACTCTGGAACAATCTTCCTAGCATTGTTCGGGAAGCAGACACACTCTGTCAGTTTAAATCTAGACTAAAAACACATCTCTTTGCTCTTGCATACACATAACACATTATCAATACATAAACATTTTTTCAAATCCGTTAAAGGATTGTTACGCTGCAATAATTAGGTCGGCCGGAACCGAGAACATTTCCTATAACACTAGATATACCTGTAGATCAGAATAAGAATGGCATCTACGCTAATATCAGTCTCTCTGCTTATCCTGAGGTTTGCCGGGTGCTGGACCCAGGCCGTATCCAGATCAGATGGAGAACCTGTGCCTGGACCTGACTACAACGTGGCCCAGGAGACAATGGGCCTACAGATCCAGTTCTGGCTGCATCTATAATTCAGATTTTTAATCTCCGTATCCGCTTACATATATTTATATATATAATCTACTTTTAATCCCTATAATAAAACTGTATAATTCAGATTTTGATCTCCATATCCATTTACATATATTATATATATCTTCCAAGGGGTTTTTTCCCTCCTAGGACTTTTTTCCCAGTGTTACCACACTGGGTTTTTCTCCTAGGGGGTTTTTTCCACCCCTGGGAGTCAGCCGACATTGGCTTAATGTAGCACCATCTTGTATATGTTACATATTACCACGCTTGCTTGTACAGCTTATTTTTAACCACTTATCTTTTTTCTGTGCTTCTAATATGTAAAGCTGCTTTGAAACAATTACCAATTGTAAAAAGCGCTATATAAATAAATTTGACTTGACTTGACTTGAAACAAGCCTTTTAGATAATGGCTTTCAAAAGGTATGTTTCTATTCAGAGGAGGCTCATTATTTTGGCTGCAGTGGCAACAGACAACAACCCTTCCCTTTGAGACATTTCCTCAAATGCACTCTGGTTGATGGGTGTTTCCTTTTAGTGTTCTACAGAAAATTTGCTCACAACAGATGGCCTCCATTTCCTCCAAGCTGCATATATTTTAAGCTATATAAGAGAGTTTGCACATTTACTTCTCCTAATAAGATCTTACAAGTAGGTGACAAAACATGACTTGGTTGGCACAACTGATCCAGAGAAAGCAACAGTAACACCAGAAATGTAGAGTAAATATAGTGCAGTAAAAACAGTGACACTAATTCAAACTGACATGTCACACTGCAAAAGTCATTTTGTGTTGTCCTCAAAGACTGTGTCCAAAACCGAAGGCACTCACTCACTGCCCAGTCAGTAAATGAGTTAACAGACTACATTTTAGTCTAAAATAAAGCACTGCTAAAGGAAACTGGTTTCAGATAGGCTTCCAATCAAAACTAAAATTAGATTTTTTTTTTTTTTTTTTTTTGCAACTAATTAAAATAAGTTTATGTTAAAGCATTACAATTACTAACTGGAAACAATAAAAACTAAAACTGAATGAATACTTTTTGGTCACACTTTATATCAGGTGGCCTTAACTGTGTCTTAACCATATACCATCCCTATACTTTATATACTTTATTAATTATGTATCTGTGCATTGTATGTACTTTGATTTAATTAACATTTGTTGTTATAAACCAAATCCTTACCCCAGAAATCTAACTCTAACCCCTAACCCTAACCCTACCCTTACAATAACCATACAGCTCATTAGCAAAGAATGTGGGAATTTTCAAGAGAAACATGTAGTTACACAGTAAATACATAGTCTTGTTGGTAAATTAATGTTAGTATATATTAATTAAGGCCAACTAAAATAAAGTGTAACCATATTTTTTAAATAAATAATTGTAATATTTGAAATAAATCAGGACTGTTGTTTGGGTGGTACAACTCAGCCCTGCATGAACTGTATATTCTATCCCATAACCCTAACCCTACCCCTAAACACAACCCTCACAGAAACACCATTTAGTGTGATTTATGAGCTGTTTTCCTCATGTGGACCAAAACTATTTACCCACAAGTTCAAAAATATCTGGTATCTTTGTTTGATCCCCACAATGCAAGGTTTACCAGAACCACACACACACACACACACACACACACTACTAATGTCAGAAGGAACGAGTCACAAATCATCTAAGATCTAAGATCAGCTAAGAGATAAGGTGTTCTTGGTGTCATGTTCACCGTCTGTTCCTGTCAGTTCCGGACTACACTTCCCACAATCCTCCCTGTCAGTTACATGTTCACTTCACACCAATCACCTGTTGCCACATACAGCCTTGCACACATCACTAATCACCACACCCAGCTGCAGCACATTAACAGGACTATAAAAGACTCACACACACACCACCTCACCGCGAAGTCTTGTTAACTGTTGTTGCAATTCCGAGCGTTCCCGTGTTTACTGTCTGCCTGCTTCTTGTTACCGTTCCTGTCTGTTCCTTGTTTATTGACCCATTGCTGCCTGTCCTGACCCTTGCTTTGTATACCGACCTCTGAATGATATCTGCCAGCCCTGACCTCTGCCTGTCCCTGGATTACGATTCTGTCTGCCATCTGCTGTACCTGTCTGCTCCTGTTTCGACCCTGCCTGTACGACCACTCTTACCTTAATAAAACGCTGCATTTGGATCCCCTGCCTGAGTCTCCATTCATAACAGAAGACTTCGCCAACACAGATCCAGCAACTTTCGTGAGTGTTCCTGTCATTACCACCATGAATCCATCCGCTCAGTTGATCGGTCTCCGTCAAGGAGATAGATGCATTGAGGATTATGTAACGGACTTTATTGAACTGGCGCATTTGACCTGCTTTAACGAGGAGTGTCTCATGATATTCTTTCGCGGTGGACTATCAGGCCCGCTCAGTGCCATCATGCCGTTACATGATCGCGACGGGACTTTAGAACAGTATATTGAACAGGCTTTGCAACTGAGTGGATCCTCCTATACTGTGGGTGTCGCGGAGGAACACGACAGTTCGTTGTGTCACGTCATGGCTGCCGCTCAGGAGAGTACTCACAAGATGGCGGTCACTACGTTACCAGTCACCGCCTTCGCTGATCGCCCAGAGCAACGTCACGCCTTCGCTGATCGCCCAGAGCAACGTCACGCCTTCGCTGATCGCCCAGAGCAACGTCACGCCTTCCAGAGCAACGTCACGCCTTCGCTGATCGCCCAGAGCAACGTCACGCCTTCGCTGATCGCCCAGAGCAACGTCACGCCTTCCCTGATCGCCCAGAGTCACGTCACGTCTCTAGATCAGTCCGGGAGCGGAGAGGGTTGCGTTCCAGTGTGACTGATCCACCGCTGATTTCAGCACGAGTGGCTGGCATTCCTAAGCCTCCGCCGGCCGCTTCGCACTCAAGCCCGACGGCCGCTTCGCACTCACGTCCGCCGGACGCTTCGCTCTCAAGCCCGCCGGACGCTTCGCACATGAGCTCGTCTGTTTCAACGCACTCGAGTTCGTCTGTTTCAACGCACTCAAGTTCGTCTGTTTCAACGCACTCAAGTTCGTCTGTTTCAACGCACTCAAGTTCGTCTGTTTCAACACACCCAAGCGCCCTGGACGCGATGGACAAAATGGCTGCTTTGCAAGTGCCCACGGGCAAGATGGCCGCCCCTGCAGTGCTGAGGGATGTAGGGGGCGCTTCAGCCAGTGAGTCCGCTCCAGAACCCGCTTCAGCCGGAGAACCCTCGCCTCAGCCTCGGAAGAGGAGGAGGAGGAGGAGGAGGAGGAAGGCACCCTCCTCTCCTCAAGATGCAGACGTCCTTCAAGAGGCCGCTGTGGAGCTGGAGACCACTCCAGAGGTCCCTCCTAGTCCACCCGAGCTCCTCGCACTGCCGGCGCCTCCCGAGCTCCACGCACTGCCGGCGCCTCCCGAGCTCCTCGCACTGCCGGCGCCTCCCGAGCTCCTCGCACTGCCGGCGCCTCCCGAGCTCCTCGCACTGCCTACGCCGCCCGAGCTCCCTGCCACGGCTCCCGTTGAATTCCCCAAGAACTTTTTTGGGGGGGGCAGTATACCTAAGGGTGGGGAGCTTGTGGGTGGGAACCCTGCAAGGCCGCGGTCATCAGCGGCCTCCGAACTGCCTTTGGCTCCTGACCAGCCG
>RJVU01023003.1:1711182-1729735 GCA_003731715.1 Anabarilius grahami
TGTCATGTTCACCGTCTGTTCCTGTCAGTTCCGGACTACACTTCCCACAATCCTCCCTGTCAGTTACATGTTCACTTCACACCAATCACCTGTTGCCACATACAGCCTTGCACACATCACTAATCACCACACCCAGCTGCAGCACATTACCGTTCCTGTCTGTTCCTTGTTTATTGACCCATTGCTGCCTGTCCTGACCCTTGCTTTGTATACCGACCTCTGAATGATATCTGCCAGCCCTGACCTCTGCCTGTCCCTGGATTACGATTCTGTCTGCCATCTGCTGTACCTGTCTGCTCCTGTTTCGACCCTGCCTGTACGACCACTCTTACCTTAATAAAACGCTGCATTTGGATCCCCTGCCTGAGTCTCCATTCATAACACTTGGCTTGATACACATTAACAATTCCAGAATATAACAAAAACACATTAACACAATGAAGAGTTACTATTTAGCAAACTACCTAATATTTGTACACTGCTCAAAAAAATTAAAGGAACAATTTGAAAACACATCAGATCTCAATGGGGAAAAATATCATGCTGGATATCTATACTGACATGGACTGAGTAATGTGTTAGGAACGAAAGGATGCCACATCGTTTGATGGAAATGAAAATAATCAACTACAGAGGACTGAATTCAAAGACACTCCAAAAATCAAAGTGAAAAAATGATGCAACAAGCTGAAATTTCATTGTAGCAAACTCAAAATGGTACTCAGTAGTTTGTATGGCCCCCACATGCTTGTATGCATGCCTGACAACGTCGGGGCATGCTCCTAATGAAACGACAGATGGTGGCTTGGTGTATTTCCTCCCAGATCTGGACCAGGGCATCACTGTGCTCCTGGACAGTCTGAGGTGCAACCTGGCGGCATAGGATGGACCGAAACACAATGTCCAAGAGGTGTTCTATTGGATTTAGGTCAGAGGAGCGTGGGGGCCATTCAATAGTTTTAGTTCCTTCATCCTCCAGGAACTGCCTGCATACTCTCACCATATGAGGCCGGGCATTGTCGTGCACCGGGAGGAACCCAGGACCCACTGCACCAGCGTAGGGTCTAACAGTGGGTCCAAGGATTTCATCCTGATACATAATGGCAGTCAGGGTGCCATTGTCTAGCCTCTAGAGGTCTGCGTGTCCCTTCATGGATATGCCTCCCCAGACCATCACTGACCCACCACCAAACCGGTCATGCTGAATGATGTTACAGGCAGCTTAACGTTCTCCATGGCTTCACTAGACCCTTACTTGCTCTTATCTGAAAAGCACAGGGTGCCAATGGCGGACCTGCCAGTTCTAGTGTTCAATGGCAAATGCCAATCAAGCTCCACTGAGCAGAGCAGTGAGCACAGGGCCCACTAGAGGACGTCAGGCCCTCAGGCAACCCTCATGATGTCTGTTTCTGATTGTTTGGTCAGAGACATTCACACCAGTGGCCTGCTGGAGGTTTTTCATTTTGCAGGGCTCTGGCAGTGCTCATCCTGTTTCTCCTTGCACAAAGGAGCAGATACCGGTCCTGCTGATGGATTTCGAACCTTCTACGGCCCTGTCCAGCTCTCCTAGAGTAACTGCCTGTCTCCTGGAATCTCCTCCATGCTCTTGAGACTGTGCTGGGAGACACAGCAAACCTTCTGGCAATGGCACGTATTGATGTGCCATCCTGGAGGAGTTGGACTGCCTGTGCAACCTCTGTAGGGTCCTGGTTCTGCCTCATGCTACCAGTAGTGACACTGACCCTAGCCAAATGCAAAACTAGTGAAAAACACTCAGAAAAGATGAGTAGTGGAAAAAAATGTGAAACCACATGTGAAACCATTTCTGTTTTGGGGGTCATCTCATTGTCGCCCATCTAGTGCACCTCTTGTTAATTTCATTAACACCAAAGCAGCTGAAACTGATTAAAAACCCCCTCTGCTACTTAACTGACCAGATCAATATCCCAGGAGTTTAACTGACTTGATGCTATTTTCTGATTAAAAAGTGTTCCTTTAATTTTTTTGAGCAGTGTATAACACTATGAAGACATACAAATGAAGGAGAGGACCATTTGTATACATTGTATGCATTAATATATACATTTTTAGATGTGAGGACTATTTCTGGATGTTGAGAGAGTGAGAAAATAATAACAGAGAAAAAGATAAGGTTGGGAAAAGCAAAGAACAGGATTAAGATGGTAATGGGGAGATAAAAGTGTCAGAGTGCCACACCCTGTGAAATGTAAGTGTATGTGTGTGTGTGTGTGTGTGTGTGTGGTGGGGGGATGTGATGTGATGCGTAAAGGGTGCAGGGCTGTTAGCACACACAGGCACATCCCACCCATGTTGCTTACATGTAATACTGCAGAGGAGGAGGGGAGAGGGCTAATGCTGCACTGCCCTTCATCGCAGGTGTACAGACACATGTTATTTGCTGCAGCACAGGCACATCCCACCCATGTTGCATACATGTCATACTGCAGAGGAGGAGGGGAGAGGGCTAATGCTGCACTGCCCTTCATCGCAGGTGTACAGACACATGTTATTTGCTGCAGTGGACATGTGGGCAGTATATTATGTTGATATGAGGCAGACCCATCATACCATATTTAAACTAATAGGGAAAAAACTAATATGATAAATAATTATTGTTACAGTACCATGTATGACACTGTGCATTTTAATTATTCAATCAGCCATGTCACAATATTAATTTTTTAATTTGCATAGTAAAAACATTAGTTCTTGAACATTCTCTATGGTGCACTGTGGAGGCATACAGACACATCTCATAATGCTTAAACACATGGCAAATGAGTTTGTTTTACTAATGGCTATATAATAGTTGCACAGTAACTACTTTTATAAACAACACAACATTGGTAATTAAAGTTCATAAATGTGATGCACACTGACTTGTGATTTTTTATGAAATATGATGAATAATAAAATATTATAATGTATTTTTGCATCTTACAGCTGTCAAATGTTATAAATATGTAACATTTGCTGTCATGAGCCTCAACTGAAAGGCAAAGGAGGAGGTGTTGCTGTAATATACAGTACAGACCAAAAGTTTGGAACCACTAAGATTTTTAATGTTTTTAAAAGAAGTTTCGTCTGCTCACCAAGGCTACATTTATTTAATTAAAAATACAGTAAAAACAGTAATATTGTGAAATATTATTACAATTTAAAATAACTGTTTTCTATTTGAATATATTTCACAAAGTAATTTATTCCTGTGATGCAAAGCTGAATTTTCAGCATCATTACTCCAGTCTTCAGTGTCACATGATCCTTCAGAAATCATTCTAATATGCTGATCTGCTGCTCAAGAAACATTTAATGTGTACAATTGTACAAAATATTTGTGTACAATATTTTTTTTCAGGATTATTTGATGAATAGAAAGTTCAAAAGAACAGTGTTTATCTGAAATCTAATCTTTTGTAACATTATAAATGTCTTTACTGCCACTTTTGATTGATTTAATGCATCCTTGCTGAATAAAAGTATTCATTTCTTTAATTTCTTTTCAAAAAAATAAAAATAAAAATTCTTACTGACCCCAAACTTTTGAACGGTAGTGTATAATGCTACAGAAGCTTTGTATTTCAGATAAATGCTGTTCTTTTGAACTTTCTATTCATCAAGGAATCCTGAAAAAAAAAAGTACACATCTGAGCAGCAAATCAGCATATTAGAATGATTTCTGAAGGATCATGTGACACTGAAGACTGGAGTAACGATGCTGAAAATTCAGCTTTGCATCACAGGAATAAATTACTTTGTCAAATATATTTAAATAGTACACAGTTATTTTAAATTGTAAGAATATTTCACAATATTACTGTTTTTTACTGTATTTTTAATTAAATAAATGTAGCCTTGGTGAGCAGACGAAACTTCTTTTAAAAACATTAAAAATCTTAGTGGTTCCAAACTTTTGGACTGTACTGTATAGTATAAATTATAGCATTACTCAGAGCTCTAGTTTCAAGTATAGTTCCTTTGAAGTGAGGGTGCTTTATGTAATGCGTAATTGATAAATTCCGTTTGACATTTGTACTGGCTACTGTATACAGCCCAAAAGGGCACCATACAGACTTTATCAAAGTCTGTGCTGAGTTAGTACTGGCAGCAGATAAAGTCTTAATTGTTGGTGATTTTAATATCCATATAGATAATAAAAAAGACGCATTGGGATTGGGATTTATAGACATTCTAAACTCTATTGGAGTTAGACAACACGTGTTAGGACCAAATCATTGTCATAATTATACTTTAGATATAATATTGTCACATGGAATTCATGTTGATGGCGCTGAAATTCTGCAGCAGAGCATTGAAATCTCAGATCATTATCTATAGTCTTGTATATACTCCATTTAGCAAAACTAACTCCCTGTTACAAATAAGGTAGAACAATCACTTCTACCACTGAAGATTGCTTTAAAAATAATCTTACTGATCAGTTTCAACTCAGCATACCAGATAACTTAGAAGAACTCGATGTTGCAACAGAAACTATTGACTCTCTCTTTTCAAGCACTTTAGACATGATTGCTTCTTTACGCTTTAAAAAGATTAAGGAAAGTAGTCTGACGCCATGGTATTGTCACATCCACCAGCTCGATCTACACCAGAGGTCACTCCTCACTTGTTCCTTAAACCTTTGCCTGGACTCATTGTTGTGTGATTACATCCACCTTTGTGTCATTAATTTGTTAATGTCTGTGTATAGGTCTGTACTTCAGGTGTTGTTTGTCAGTCATTGTTCCTGTATGCATGTTCCCAGATGATGCTCTCATGCCTTCTCTGTGTGGATTATGTTTCTGATTCCCTTATGTTTATTGCACTCTTGTTCTTGGATTGGATTATCTGTGATTATGTTTTTTTAAATAAACTTTTGTGCTTGCATTTGGATTCTCGCTCTGTCTCATGCCTGCTCACGTTACAGAAAGACTGACCAACCTTGAATCCAGCAGCACAAATAACATGTCTCCGTCAGGAAGACCTCCTGATCGAGGACTATGTCCAAGACTTTATTGAACTGGCTAATCTCACCACGTTGGACACGGTATGTCTCGTTTCTTTTAGTGGGGGGCTATCTGAGCCACTCGGTTAAGTCAAGCCACTGCACAACCCTCATTGGACTTTAGAATTGTATATTGACTTGACACTGTGACTGAGCGGCTCTGCATTTTTACTGTGAAGGTCGCAAAGAGGAAACTCGACATTCCTGCTGTACAATCCACACTAAGCCTCTTCAGGACATGACCACCTCACCCACTAGTCCCTTGCCATTCCATCACAAACTGCATTTCCCATAAACCTTTGCCTAGACTCATTGTTGTGTGATTACATCCACCTGTGTCATTAAGACAGCAGCCTGAAAAACGAGCGCAGCTGGAAGAAAACAAAACTAGAGGTATTTTGCATTTCGTGGAAGGACAGTGTTATTGGCCTTAAATCTGCTAGATCTGCTTAAATTTTGACTCTCTTAGAATAGAACAAACACAACTCTAGATATTTATTTGATACAGTGGCTAAATTAACGAGAAATAAATCTTTAACTTCAGAAGTTTATAAACAGCACAATAATAATGACTTTATGAATTTCTTTACTTGCAAGATTGATACTATTAGAGAGAAAATTATAACCATGCAACCATTTACTACAGTATCACAGATATCGTGCTACAGATCTCCTGAGGAACAATTCCATTCATTCTTTGCTATAGGACAGGAAGAATTGTCTAAACTTGTTAAATCATCAAAATCAACAAAATATATGTTAGACCCTATACCACAGGGGTCAGCAATTAAGTTTGGCATTAGGCCAAAAAAAAAATTCACCACTACATGGCGGGCCAGAACATAGTCAAAGAATAATTTTAAATTAATTGATAAAAAATGCAACTACAATTGCCTGTGACAGACTGTTACAGTGTCTTTTGTAACTGGCATTGAGCTGTTACTCTGTGTTAAATCCTGTAGTAGGACAATCATTAACAAAAAGCCACATTTGTGTGGCGGTGTCCTGGTTTTACACTGGATAAATTAATAAAGCGGAGTAGTGACCTGGCAAGTATCTTCATTCACCAACTTGCAACACAGACCGCCTTGCTAAAACACACATATGTGGGAAATGCAGAATGGATATAAAGAACTCAAAAAATAAAAGGGGACTTGAATAAGCCCATTAATGGCATGTTTGAGTCATGCTCTTAACAAAGTATGTTTTATTTCCTCTTTCCATATTGTGAATAATGTGTCTCATTTTATTTTGCTAGTTACACAATGGAGCCTAACTTATTGTAATAATTACTTGACATAGTCTACTTTTACACTCAGAATTATTCTTTGGCATACTCACGTACTAAACTGTTTTTTTAAATTATTATTGTTTGCCTGCTGGAGGTACACTATTACGTCGTGTGCAGAGTGATGTTAACATTTAAGCTAGCTGGTGAGAGAAAATGGCACTATCAAAGAGTCTAAAGAGGAAAGTTGACAACGAAAATAGGCACAAAGAAGAATGGAAAGACAACTATGCGTTCTTACCTAGTTTTGTGAAAAGCAACGAAGTTGTCGCTGTTTTCACAGAATATAACACCGTGTCTAAACCGGACGCGAGCAGCGCGATGCGTCAAAAGATAATAGAACCCATTTTAATCAGTGATAATGTCTACACTGGATGCGGCGCGGTGCGACGCAAGTCACGCGACACAACACATTCCCGAGAGCAAACGAATTCCCCGTTCTGTTTCTGACGTAGTCCAAGTGGTTTGTACGGTCGGTTTGTCGCGTTCAGTGTAAACTGATTTTAGCTGTTGCGGCGCGGCGCAACGCGTTGCGAAAAAAGTCGCTTCTGGTGTAGACACGGTGATAATATTAGATGGCACCACGAGACGAAGATCTATTTAAGAACCAGCCGCTATCAAAATAACATGGCTGCGAGCGCGGGCCAGATATTATTGCTGGTGGGCCAGTTTTGGCCCGCGGGCTGCCTATTGCCGACCACTGCTATACCGTCTAAGCTACTGAAAGAGATGCTTCCAGAGGTCATAGATCCTCTCCTTAATTAATCACTGTCATTAGAATACATACCAAAACCTTTAAGCTGGAAACCTCATATTAAGCTAAAACCTCTTGTGTAAAATCCACAACTTGATCCTAGAGAGCTAGTTAACACTAACTCTATACTGCTCTGTTACGTCTTCATCGTCAGTTAGAAACCTTTTTTTTATTTTTTTATAATTTGTTGTTGTTGTTGTTGTTTTTTACATTACTTAATGATGGAGATGTTTTGCTTGGTTTTAATGTAGCCTACTGACACATGTTTTATCATTTGTGGATAATTGTGATTTTTTTGATTGTGATAATTTACCATGTTTTTTTATTTTTTTTATTTTAGGTTGTCATTTTAAAATCTGGCAAGATGCAACAGATGAAAATTAGCCTGTTGGGCTAACTCTGGTGTACTTACAGTGTCTGACTATTGATTGATAAGCACTGTCCCTATCAAAAAGAAAGAAAGAAAAAAAAAATTCTCGCATCTGTAAAATCGCATTTCTCCGTCTTAAACATATAGCTAAATTATGACATATGCTTGTATCCATATCAGATGGTGGACCTGCCCCTATTATGGCATTGTCAATTATAGGTCAGTAGAAGTTGGTTCCATATTTGCTAGTTGACTTGTCTATTCAAATGTTTCTCTGCCATTAAAGGAATGCTTCCAGTTCATTAATACAGTGCATTTTAATTGCATGTTAATCATCTCATTTGTATAAGTGAGGTTATGTGTCTGCTGATACTCTTTTCTTAGAACTTCAGAAAATTCCATTGAAATCAGAGACCACGTCCAGTTCTTCACAGAAGCAGTCTTTAAAGTGGTGGGCAGAATACTTTCACTATATTCTCTTTGATTGTTTCCATAGAGACATTACATTTCCACCTCTGACTTGATTTGTTAATGCAAATTACATGATATTGACAGTGACTAGGCACATTTAGAGTGAAACCCAGATATCAATCCATTACTTACACACATTTTCTTGAATATTCAGATTTTCAAACAGATGGGGAATTATATTAATATTTTTGTATTTAAATTCTAACCACACACTTCTCATTTTCAGATATGCTCTGCATCCTTTTGGTGAAATTGAGTGTATTCATCATATTCATCATTGAGATTTAATAGAAGATTTTATTCTTTTAAAATTTATAGAATTTTTTTCAAAGGCACATATAAAATTGACACATTATGTCAATTTGAAATATTTTCACAGAGAAAGGAAAAAGATGAGATATATCTGACACTATGTAAATGATGCTTCTAAAGTAGATGCCATTTACAGAGATTTTCATTAATATTTCATTGTGATGTATTTACATGAAATTATGGCACGATTTAAAGGGGATATTGCCAGGAACCTGCAGATGACACTGCTTATGATTTATGGGGATTAAAAAAAAAAAAAAGGAGTGGAGGGATTTTTATCATTAGGGTGGTTGTATACACACACTGCCAACACACATGTATGTCTAAACATCATGCAAAAGTGAATTTTGCATAATAGGTCCCCTTTAAAGCTATTTAGTTAAAATACACTTAGATAACACTTTACAATGAAGTTCAAGGTAACATTAGTTAATGCATTAATTAACATTAACTAACAATGAGCAAATACTTTTGTTACAGTATTTATTAAGCTTACTTACAAATACAAATGTTAATTGTTAGATTGTGTTAGCTCATGTCCAATAATATTAACATATACAACTATTGATTAAAAATGTACTAGTAAATGTTGAAATTAACATTACTAAAATTAATAAATGCTATTAATAAAGTATTTTTCATTGTTAGTTCATGATAACTAATGTAGTGCATGTTTACTAATGTTAACAAATGGAACCTTATTGTAAAGTGTTAGTTTACATGAAAATACATGGCAAATCCAACATAATGATGATGCATATGTTTGTTAATGCATTGCATTTTATTCAGTTAAATATATTGTAACCTTCAATATTTCCACAAAGATAAAAACACAACATAAATGCAAAGACTAAAGATTTTGGTTCAGCAAATACATTAAACAATTCTTTCCTGGGTGTACTGATGTTTTCTCTACTGGTGATCTTTTCATTGTTTAAGCTGACCCCTATTTTAATAAGTGTACATAAGCCAGACCTCTGGAGCTTAATGGCGGGGGTGTGATTTGTAGAGCTATCTTCAAACACACACACACACACACACAGCTTTTTAGAAGCCTGTCTCTAGTCTGGGCCACCTGCCCTGTTTTCTTAATGACATGTCAAGGACTGCTATGATTAAATTGCCAATTCAGTCCACACACACACACACACACACACGCACGCACGCACGCACGCACGCACACACACACACACACACACACATACTTATATATGTGGTTTACAGGGACTCTCCATAGGCGTAATGGTTTATATACTGTACAAACTGTATATTCTATCCCCCTACACTACCCCTACCCCTAAACCTACCCATCACAGAAAACTGTCTGCATTTTTTAATGGCTGGAGTTTCTGGCATGATGGTCCTGATGGCAATTAATTGTTTTCTTACAGCGCATAATGTTTTTAAATTTCAATCTGTTTCTCTGTTTCATACAAATCTGTCACATGATTTTTGCCTAAGCACTTCTTTTGTGTTGCTTTGAAAAACATTGCATACAGGTTTGGAACAACATGAGTGTGAGTAAATAATGATAGAATTTGACAGATCTGTTCCTTTATTTCCAAATTACCTATTAACTATTACTTAATATAACAAGCAATTGTACTCACTTTCTGCTCTCATGTCTTTCTAAAATGAGGCCATTTCTATGCTATTGTGTCCTACAGGAAGCTGGTGATCATTAGTAGTCTAGAAAGCAGAGGGTGCTCAGAGCTGTCTGTGACAAACAGTCTCAGGGGAGGACTTCCCTGTCATATACCCAAGAGCTCTTTTAACCAATACACCTGAGTCCACAGCTGAGCTTCACCCTCACAGTCATGACAAATCAGATGAAATGGCTAAATGAATTCAATGAAATGTTAAATTAATTCAACTAAACAGATAAATGAATTCAATGAAATGTATAATAAAGGATCAAATGAGGTTACTACAGATTCATCGAAACCTTTAAGTGTATTGGATATATAGAGGAAGATGTTTTTATAATGTACTTCGGGATACCCTAGTTGGTTCCGCACCAAACGAACCGTAGTGGATCAATGCCAGACCCATAAAGTTGAGGTCTGGCAGGCGTCCCTGGCAAACACTTCCTGCAGTAGGTCTTTGCTGACATACAAGTAAAATGATACTCCAAAGAGTTCAGCTGCTGCCTTTCACAACATAAATCAACAGCTACAGTCTGTAATTGAGATGATTCGGGATAAATTAAAAGTGATTTTTATATATCTTTTCTTTTTTCTTTTGTTCCAATGAAGAATCAGGTGCATAAATTAAATAAAATATATATTGTATTATATATAAAAATAAAATATATTGGCTATATAAACATCCACAGATCCTTTAGTGAGAAAAGACTCGTCCATCACAGGTCACTGGTGTTAATGTAGCGTGTGTTTAGTCTTAACCATCCATTATACATCAATCAATTTCTGTCAGATCCCTCCCGCCCATCAATTACGCACTGACTGTGTCCGCATGACCCACATTACTTCTAGCTGACAGAAGCTGACTAATGTGATTTTTTTTAATGAACAGTTTTTCATGATCATTCAATCAGAATTACACTACAAAACTTCTTTTTTTACAAACAAGTTTTTTTTTCAAAACTTGAGTGATCACATGACAGGAAACAGGAAGTAGACCAGCATAAAGGATGCAGGATGGCAGTCAAATGGGGGTC
Source organism: Anabarilius grahami (assembly GCA_003731715.1). NCBI lineage: Eukaryota > Metazoa > Chordata > Actinopteri > Cypriniformes > Xenocyprididae > Anabarilius > Anabarilius grahami. The sequence goes on from RJVU01023003.1 coordinate 1,722,084, forward strand.
ACAAACAAAACTACCAACGAGTGATAACCCACTTGCTGGACTGTGGAGCAGTGCACTTACCTTTCCAGAAAGCCACATCGCACTTTATTGGACTTTCACCTCTGTGGATTGTATACACCGGTGGACATGTTCACATTGGGACTTGGCAAACACTTTAGGATTCTTAAGGGTTAGTTCACCCAAAAATGAAAAGTCCTTGTTTACTCACTCTCATGTCGTTCTACACCCGTAAGACCTTTGTTCACCTTTGGAACACAAATTAATTTATTTTTGATTAAAATCCGAGAGCACAATGACTCATCAATAGACAGCAATTTAAAACCACTGTCAAGGTCCAGAAAGGTACTAAAGACATCGTTCAAATAGTCGACGTGACTGCAGTGGTTCAACCTTCATTTTATGAAGCGACGAGAATACTTTTTTTGCGCAAAAATGAAACAAAAATAATAACTTTATCTTTTCTTTTGTGTCATTCTCTTACGCTGTTTACGTCCAGCGCTTCCAGGTTCTATGTCAGAACGGCGACTCATTATTGGCTGGCTCCCGTGTCAGCATCACACGCATGCATCGTGCTGCTCATGTGAACAGCGTCAGCCAATACTGAGCCGGCGTTCTGATGTAGAACCTGGAAGCGCTGGACGTAAACAGTGCAAAAGAATTATCCAATAATAAAGCAAATTGAATCGAACATCTCCGATTATTTTTGTGTACAATATAATATGCCAGCAGATGATGAGCACATGATTATCCTTCTAACTCAGTAACACTTACACATGTGTAGTGAAACGGTCCATAGGGTTTAAAGAATATACACAGTCAGTAGGGTTTGAAGAATATACATAAACTATATCAACTTAAACTGCAGGCTAGGTAATGGTTTGTATAAATAAATGGTATAACTAAAAATAACAAATGCAATTGATTTAACTGAACTCTATTGACTAGTTAATAAATTGTGACCATGTCTAGTGTCATACTTTGAAGCTTTTGTAGGTGCTTTGATTCATTTTTACACAGTCATGCTGTCTCCCTCTTCATTCCGGGAAAGAAAGTTGTTATACTGAGCTTGCGTGATGCTCTTCTCTGTAATTTCGGCAAGGCCTTGTTCAATAATTCAGACTAACATTTTCTCAGAGCACAGTGATTCAGGATCCCAGAGCACCAGCAAGCATCAGCTTGCCATTATTACGCCTCGCTGGACTAAAGGTAACAAGCATCCAACCCCCCAACTCACTAGAGAGAAAATGTAAGAGTGAGGGAAATAGAGAGAGAATGACTCCCATCATTGCTGAAAATCCACCACCCCCTCAACTGAGAACTTCAGCTGTATGTTTGAAGTGGATGTGGGAGTGTAGCAGAAAAGATTAGAGGCCCATTTTAGTGTTTAGGGTTGTTTTTTACATTAAGCTTTCTCGTCTTATACAGTATATCCGTATGATGTTATCAAGAAGACAATGATCCTCATACAAGTAGTATCATAATGTCAGTAATATCATAATATCATATATATGTTATAAAACAGACCTTTTGGCACTCAGGCCTTTATTAAAACGCACCCCACCCTGTCTTATACAGTAGATATTTCCTCAGCAATGATTACATGTGCAAAAAATCATAACCAAACAAATAATCCCAAAAAATTACATAAAGATGTAATTTATTACATAAAGATATGTAATTATAACTTGAAAAGGGAAATATACAATTGGATAAGCATTGCCTAAACATGGAAACATCAGAAATATGCTGTCAACATATTGTTAGTCCTTATGATTCTGCTTATTTTAATGCTCTTTGCTACTGTATTGACAAATAATAAAGTCAGCAAATAATCATGTGTCAAGAGAAACAGAAATGTTTAACTCAAAAGTTACTTCAACCCAAAAGTTGATGCAGTACAATGATTTCAGTCAAAACATTTGTAATACCAATGTAATAAATTATCAATAACACAACATTACAAGTGCATAAGGTTCAGTCTTGACTGTTAGAATGAAAAGACACTTGAGGCACCTTTTGTGGTTCTTCAGACAGCTTCAAATGAACCATTGACAGTGTTTAGAGTTCTTGCAAGAAATTATAAATTCCATTTTTAGCAAGTTCCTCAAATAACTGCCTTTAAAGTTCTCCAAAGTGTTCTACATCAAGGGTTCTAAAATAACTATTTTAAAGAACTATTTTGGGTACCCCAAAGAACCTTTTAGTGAACATTTGTAAAAAAACTTTTTTTCTTTGTGTGAAGAACATTTTAATAATCATATAAAGAAGCTCTTTCCAGTAAAAAATTGCATTTTGTGCAATGGAAAGGCTCCATGAATGGTAAAGATTCTTTATGGACCACAGATGCCAATAAAGAACCTGTGTGAACCCTATTGTTTCATTTTTACAGTGTTGAACCTGTTGGATTAATATGCCTCATTAGTGAGTGGGAACCAGTGAAATCAAAAATTAGTTTTGTCTGGTACTCAGGATTATGTACCTCAATTTCCCTCAAGGCCTGTTTTCACATACTTTTTTCATTTATTCATTACTTCACGTCATTTTGTTTATTAGACTGGTTATTGCCACTTAAAATCTTTCTCAAGTGCCACATTCCCTCTCTCTCTCTCTCTTTTCTCGCACTAGTGGAACAGTACTTGACTGTAGAGCAGATTCACTTTGTAGTTATGCAAATCTGAAAGATAAAGTTGCTGGGTAGAACAGAGGAAGCTGAAAACACCTCCAGTGAGAGATGTTTTTTATTGTTGTTCAAATTTCCAAACATTCTAAAATTGTTCGTTGCAAAAAAAGATGTTGCAGGAATTATTCTGGAGGGGAAACATTAAAGCTCAAGGCTTTTGAAGTGAGCTGCACATATATTCCAAGAAACCTCAGATGAAGCATGATGTTGACCTATTTTTGAAAGCTGTTCTGAATATACTATAGCATCAGAAAAATAACACATCTAAATGATTTCTTTGGTTATATTTTGATGATATCTGCATGACTTTACTTGTGGTGCAAAAGCCTGAGGCAGGTCAGCATAAGACCTTTAAATAGAGGTAATGAATTATGCATCCATGTTAGAAGTAGGATCTATTTGTCATCTTAATGTGTCAGGGTAATTGAATACACCCAAACCACAACTCACTCGTAATTCACAGTTTAGACACATAACTGTATGTCTTTTTTATAATGTAATTGTCTTAGATTCAATGTATGTATGGATCTCATTGCATAACTTGTGACTTACGACAGTATTTAGACACATTTGTGCATTTTTCTATATGAAATTAATACACTCTTTCATACGTAATACTGCACATATAGCCAATTAGGAACATCAAGAGAAGGCACATACAATTTCGAGTGTTAATGCCTTTCACAACCTTAGTATCAAATTTAAATTTCTCTCTCATCCACCCACCTCCTCTCTTTCCTCCCACTTTTCTCTTTCTCACTCTCCTCCCCTGAGAAATCATACACTGGGACAGAAAGATTTCATAGAATGAAAAAGAAAGTGACACCAGCACAAAGAAATTCTTACACTTTTAATTTGATTTCCTCATTCTATAGAACATAAATGTCTCAAACAAACAAAATGGAAAAGGTACTGATCATTTACTGACAGGAAATTATGTGTTACCCTAAAAAGGCTTGTCTTACCTTAAAGGATTAGTTCACTTTCAACGAAAATTTTCCTGATAATTTACTCACCCCCATGTCATCCCAGATGTTCATGTCTTTCGTTCTTCAGTCGAAAAGAAATTAAGGTTTTTGATGAAAACATTCCAGGATTATTCTCCTTATAGTGGACTTCAGTGGACTCCAAACGGTTGAAGGTCAAAATTACAGTTTCAGTGCAGCTTCAAAGGGCTTTAAACAATACCAGATGAGGAATAAGGGTCTTATCTAGCGAAACGATCGGTCATTTTCAAAAACATGTAAATGTATATGCTTTATATAAACAAATGATTGCTTTGCACGTGCTTCCGCCAAAACCGCACTTTTGTATTCTTCAAAAAGCTCAGCTGTATGTGCTACGCCTTCCCTATTCTACTTACGGAACGAACGCAGCGCCAGTTCCATTTTTTCCGTAAGTAGAATAGGGAAGGCGTAGGACATACAGCTGAGCTTTTTAAAGAATAATGAAGGTGGACTGACGGAAGCACATGGAAGGCGATCATTTGTTTATATAAAGCATATACATTTAAATTTTTTTAGAAAATGACCAATCGTTTCATTTTCAACACAATGCAATGCATAATTTGAAATATAGCTAAAACCCCTGTGAAAAATCAATATGCAAAATTTCTTCATAATTACAGTCTATTTGGCTCTATTTTTACAGACTTTTCTTAGAGTGTACAAGGCAACAACAACAAAAAACTAGTGAATTGTGCTAAAGGGGCTATATTTGATTGGTAGAGGAAGCACTATTGNACTAGATAAGACCCTTATTCCTCATCTGGTATTGTTTAAAGCCATTTGAAGCTGCACTGAAACTGTAATTTTGACCTTCAACCGTTTGGAGGCCATTGAAGTCCACTTTAAGAAGAATCATCCTGGAATGTTTTCATCAAAAACCTTAATTTCTTTTTGACTGAAGAAAGAAAGACATGAACATCTGGGATGACATGGGGGTGAGTAAATTATCAGGAAAATTTTATTTGAAAGTGAACTAATCCTTTAAAAAGACACAACACAATGCAATGCATAATTTGAAATATAGCTAAAACCCCTGTGAAAAATCAATATGCAAAATTTCTTCATAATTACAGTCTATTTGGCTCTATTTTTACAGACTTTTCTTAGAGTGTACAAGGCAACAACAACAAAAAACTAGTGAATTGTGCTAAAGGGGCTATATTTGATTGGTAGAGGAAGCACTATTGATCTGATAAAAGATTAATGGATGTTCAGACTGACAGTAATTAAACTCTGTCAGCTCTGCTGTTGCCTTCATTACTAGACGTGAACACGCATACAAACACATTCTAGTTACTGAAAAGTACACACACACACACGCACGCACACCAAAACCCCTAGCTTCCACCAGCAGTCCAATTTATTTTCACAAATAAAACTGCCACCATAACAGTTTTAGCACATACAGAGTCATAAAATGTCCCGGCACATGTCAGATCACTGCATGGAATGAAGCCATAACACTTCCTGATAATGAAACTGCAGGAACAGGATTAAGAGCAGCTTTAACGTTGACAGATTTAAAATGCTTTCCATCAAAAATGTTATCATCAGCCAGTCCATCTGACTTGACAACTCCACTACATTAATGTTGATAAAGATTAAGTGTTTAAGCTAATGTTTAAAATAATGCTCCACCCAAAAATGAAAATCCTGTCTTCATTTTCTCACTCTCATGTCGTTTCAAAACTGTGCGACTTTCTTTCTTTAATGGAACATGAAAAGATATGGGAGTCAGTGTGCACAGTTGGTTCCCAAAACAAAATATCAAAATATTTTGTGTTCCACAGAAGAATGAAAAGCACACAGGTTTGGAAATAAAGTGTTGGAGTATGTGCTACATAACCTGAACTTCATGTACATCCTCACAGAACATTGATTCAATTCAGACTCGCCTTTATTCACTATATTTACTATATGTGGACCTTCAGCTTGCTCTAACTCACATCATCAACACATCCCTCACTACCAACTAATGTCCCACCACATTTAAGCATTTAACCCCACTGCTCAAAAAGTCCTACAACAGTTGAACACTAGTCTCTCTTCTACCTCAAGCTTATGCTTCCTCCCACCAGCTAAGGTCACTGAATGAATGGGCATTGTGTGTTCCTTCACAATGAAGCAAAAAGTCACTCTTCCAAACTCTGGTGGAATGAGCTGCCAACCTCCACCCAAACTGCCAAAACCAAAGACACATCTCTTTAAACCAATGCACTACACTTGCAGAAAAATAAAAATATATATACATATTCTTCTCTGCATTTCTACTCTTCTCTAGCTTGCTTCCTATCGAGTTGCTAAATAAACCTGATGTTGTATATTATGATTATTGTTGGCTCCTTGACGAATTGCTTTTGTTCTTCTCTTGTAACTTTGGATAAAAGCATCTGATAAATACATAAATGTAAATATTTCATTCTCAGCTGTTCAGAGGTTGGCAGCTCATTCCAACAGTGAGGAGCAGAGACAGTTGAAGGTTTTGCAGAGTGACTTCCTTCCCAACGAGGCGCCACTCGTTCAGTTGGGGGGAGATTAGCTTATTTATGATTATTAAAATGAAATATATTATGTTAACAAATAGAGTTTGCAAAATCAAGCAGCACAATTGACAGTTTTTCTACAGCTTAAATAACTGGAAGCCTTGCACATTGCAGTTAAAAATGGCTGCGCTCAAAATTAGTTAGATATGATCAAATTGCAATAATTTAAATAAAAGGGGGGAGGGGAGCTTGTGCTGCAGGAAGATCTGTCTGTGGAGTAAGCTTGTGCCAATGGTGTCAAGCAAAATTATTCAGAGCTGCTGGGAGCCACACCCTGCCAGCTCAGCAGGAGGTCTCTGCTCACAGGAGGACAAAGACAGAGAGTGGAGGATGTTTGCCCTGATACCAAGAGAGAAAACATCATAACCCAGAGAGGTGATAAACAAAAAACCTAAACGCATATATGAGTCCCAAAATGCAAAGGATGAAAAACTCTCCCAACCTACATACACAAGTACACAGTACAATATTGCACCAGTTTGTATAGAGCTAAATAAAGCATTCTTCACATCATCATTCCCTTTAACACTTTCAGATCTGCTTATGGCGGAACCTTAATAATAATTAAATACTTAATAAAATGCTTTCCGATTCATGTTTCCATAGCATTTGATTAAAACACACATTAATTAAGCTAGAGAGGGCAGTTTGAAGTATTGCAAGGGAGATATTTTTTACTGATCTCAGGTCAGCAATAGACAAAGGGCAGGTGGAATATGCAGCAGTAATGAATGCAGATCGCCATAGGCTGACTCTTTCTTTTGATTGCAGTTGATCAAAGAGCAAAACACAGGAAGTGGTCTAAAACCAATAACCTAAGGTCAATGGTCAGACTCAAACCCATGCACAGGCACTCCTACGGGGTCCAAAGGACTGAAATCACTAGTGAAAATGCTTCTATTTTATTTCTGATTCAATACAAATAAAATTTGAATTATAGTTATAAAGTTGTAAAATTAAATATTGTTCGCATAACGATTGAGTGAAAAGTTGCATATTTGAATAGTATCCTATTTAAATAGTTAAGGAAATATTATCAGGACTTATATAATAATAACTTTAATAAATATGGGTGTAAACAATGAAATGTCTATCCCCAAAGAAACAGTTGAGAGTATTGACACCCCCTCCCCCACACATACACGCACACACACGTTTGTTTTTGTGAATTGTGAGGACATTCCATAGGCGTAATGGTTTTTATACTGTACAAAGTGTATTTTCAATCCCCCTACACTACCCCTTCCCCTAAACCTACCCATCACAGGAAACTGTGCACACTTTTACTTTCTCACAAAAACTCATTCTGTATGATTTATAAGCCTTTTGAAAAGTGGGGACATGGGGTAATGTCCTCATAAGTCACCTCTTTTTGTAATACCTATGTCATACCCATGTCATTATACACATTTGTGTCCTGAT
>RJVU01023003.1:1729761-1762744 GCA_003731715.1 Anabarilius grahami
CACACACACACACACACACACACACACACACACACACACACACACACACACACACACACACACACACTGACTGTGCATGGTAAAAATCCATGCATGACCACACCCTGATGTCAGACTGCACCGTTTGCCTGCTCTTTCTCCCTCACACTCAACACTGCAGTTATTATGTAACACACCACCAGTGAGTGACTCTTTACAACACACCTCATACATGACTTTCATCATTCAACTCCTCCTTCTCCCTTAACTGTTCACTGTTCTCCCATCATCTCATTAAACTCAGCTGCAGCTAATATCTTTAAATTAAGAATTGCAATTGCATGTATAGCAGATTTGGGCTGATCATTGTGTCTGTGAGACATAATTAAAATGATGGTTTTATTGCTTAAGCCACGTTCAGCTTGAATGACAAAAGCATTTGGGTAGATGATCTCTTTTACAAAAACCTTGTGTTATTCACTCATCTGATGCACTCAAAATTATTTCTAAATGGATTAGTATACTGTCATAACTTAAGGCTATAGTGATATAGTATTTTTTTTTTTTTTTACATTTATAGATTTTTCTTCTTCTATAGGTTAGGTAGATGTTATGGAAAAAAACGGATATTAATTTGACATTTGCCAAATATGTACTCAATTTGCAATTGCATTTCTGGTTTGATAATAATACAATTGAATAAAAATAAATAATATATCAAATTAAATGTTGTTTATTTATATATTTCTAAGTTTGTCCACTACACACTTTATTGGCCCAATACAATTTTTTTCTCTACTGTATAGCATTCAACTGCAATAACTGAACTACTCCGCCATCTGTTGGTCAGTTAGAAACATGCAATATCATCAAGGTTTTTTTGCATTGTTTTGTGGTAATTTACTTGTTTAGTTCTTTTGTGTAAATGTTACTGATGTTAATTCATTGAATTAATTTTGGTTAAATCACTGGGTTAAACTAGAATAATACTGTAATGTGCCATCCTCGCCTAACCTGACTTTATCCAGAAAAGCTTACAATGCATTAGGTTAAGAGCTCTAGTGATAGCAGAGGTTGTGATCTCAATAGAAACTCATTCCTATTTTCTACTGCACCTGATAGCTTTGCAAGATCCACCATCCCATATGGAAGCACACTTGCCATTGCGCAAAGACAGAGAAAAGGCAATTTAATATATTTTAAAATTCTACTAAAACATTCACAGGAACAGCTCTTAAAAGGCATGCATGATTATAATTAGGCCACACAAAAGCATTATATTTCTGCCCAACTGACAAAACTGTCAACTTAAATAGTTGTCACTAAAGAGAACAAATGAAAATGGTCATAAATCACATAATTTCCCTCATATTGTTCCAAAACTGAATGACTTTCACTCTTCTGCTGGAACTCGACTTGCGTACGGCCATTGCCGGAAGCCAGTTATTATAGTTTATAAAGTTTTAAATATGGACATTTTTCTTACAAAAACCACAGAAGGCCTTTTTTAACCCCCTGGAGTCCGATTACATTTATGATATATATATGCACTTTTTTGGGCTTCAAAATCTCAAGCCCCCTTCATTATAAAGTTTGGAAGATAGTCACATACACCTATGATGGCTTGAGGGTGAGTAAATCATGGGCTAATTTTCATTTTTGGGTGAACTATTTAACACACCTGATTCAGATCATTAGCATGTTAGAAGAGAGCTCCATTAACTCAATTTAGAGTGTCAGATAAGGGAGACATACAAAACTTACTAGTTAACTGTCAATATGATAATTTTAATTCTTTACATAGCTGTTTTCGCTGTGGTAGTTCGGTTAGCTTAAGTTTGTTAATTCTTGAGTTTGCCGTTACTGAATTCCAAAATCTTTAAAACTTATCCAATTATATAAAAGCAACAGCAACATAACTTGGTTAATGGCTTAGTTCACCCAAAAATTTAATTTCTGTCATTAATTACTCACCCTCATGTCGTTCCAAACCCGCAAGACCTTTGTTTATCTTCAGAACACAAATTAAGATATTTTTGATGAAATCTGAGAGGTTTTTTAATCTCCCTTTTAAGCAACGAAATGACCACATTCAAGGTCCAGAAAAGTAGTATAGTCATTGGAAATAGTCGATGTGACTGCAGCGGTACAGCTTAATGTTAGATGAATGATAATCTGGAACGACATGAGGGTGAGTAATTAATTTGTAAAAAAATGTATAACCATAGCCTGGCAATGACCATATAAACCAGATAAAATCCATGTGGAGCCCACATGGACATGTTGGCTGAGAAATTCCCTTTATTTATATAGTGCTTTATTATACGATACAGACTGTTTCAAAGTAGCTTCACAGTAATAAATGTTCCCTGAGAAGTTAACAAGGTGATGAGGATGCGTCCCGCGGAACCTGGTGTCTGAAGCACGTGGAATGCCCGAGTGTATAAAAGGGTGCTTGCATTACATGTCATCAGATTTGTATTGTCTGAAGGAAGTAAAGGCATGTCCGCAGCCGGGCAACGTGATTCAGCATCTCATTCCCTTCTCAAGGAACCGGGTTATATACTTAACCCTATATGTTCCCTTATGAGGGAACTCAATGCTTTGTCAGTTGCTGATGCTATGGGGACGTTAATACCCACTACACCATGCTGATCAATGCCTATGTGCGCTGTGAAGGTCACCAAGCAAATCTTGTAAGGTTTAAGCATTGAAGGACTCAACAGGCCCTCAATCGAAACCACCACACAGCTTCAGGAGACACTTGATTCTCATCCCTCTAGGAAAGTGCGAAGTGAGAGCAGAGCTCCCTCACTGTGTCCATAACAGTGAGTTCATTCAGCTCCCTCATGAGCTTGCTCACATTGGCAAGGTGGTAGCCTTCAAAGAGTATGCAATGCCAGGGGAGAGAGATAACGCGCAAGCAACTCTTCAACCCGGGCATCCTCCCGTATCCCTGCTCACACAGCCCCTCCACACGCAAGTAGTTAGACTGTGTGGGAGACGATATGTGAGCCGAATACAGATTCTGCCATTACCTTGACACCTCAGTATGAGAGGAATGAAAGACTCACAGACTTATATGCAGGGCTGCAGAGGAGACCGATGCCTCACATCTCTCTTCACATCTAATTCCTCAGAACTAGAGATGGCACATAATATGTTCTCAGCCAAGTCAGAAGCATCCACAGAGTGGGCTTCCACAACCGACATGACAGCAATGTTGTTTTTTATAAATAAATCTCCATTTGATCAGAAGAATTTGCAGAGCAAGCTTTCATATCCATATCTAGAAACATAAATAGGTGCCTAGGATTGGAGGTTATAGGTTCTGCTTAGATTTTGCACAGAGTCATAGCAGTTTATTTATTTATTTATTTTTGTAACAAAACATATGTCGTAAACATATACTGTAGGCTACCTGCAGAACAATGTACAATAAGTAAAAATAAAGACAAATAAATAAATAAAAAAATACTGTCCAGAAATACATATGTGAATTAAAGCTGCAAGCAGCGATGAAAGGGCCTTTGCACCCGGGGCCACCGCCACCAGGTGGCCATAGAAAAACTGTGAATAGTGCATGTAAGCGAGAAAATACAGGAGAAATATGGCAGTCATTTCGACGTGCCACACTTCCTGCTTCCAAAAGGTGGCACTTTGACTGTAACTGAGTATTGCCATGTAGATGTCTTGAGGCCAGAAGTATTATCAAACATGTTGAAGTTTGGAGCATATTGGACATTGTATGTCTGAGTAACAACAACTTCCTGTTTCGTGCATAATTGCATACTTTAGTTCAACGAAAACTCAAGATCCTCCCAATTTAACATCGCTAAGGCCTTAAGATTAGACTGACCAAATATGATGTTGTTCTGGTTAAATCTCTATGAGGAGTTAATCACTGTGTAAAACATGTCATTTCCTGTTGCCCGCAGGTGGCGCTATGACTGTAACTGAATATTTGCATGTAGATGTCTTCAGGCCAGGACTCTAATGAAACATGTGAAGTTTGGGGCAGATCGGACACTGCATGCCCGAGTTACAACAACAACTTCATGGCGAAACATCAGACTTGTCAGGCCGCCACAGACAATGTTGAAAACCACGGACTTCAATGAAAACTCAAGATCTTCACAATTTAACATTGCAAAGGCCTTTAGATTAGACTGACCAAATACGATGTTGATCTGATTAAAGCTCTAGGAGGAGTTTGTTAAAATACAATGTCTGGAAATGGCAAAAACTGCAAAAAATTTGCAGAGAAAATTCAAAATATCTAATTTCCTGTTGGGTTTACAGATTTTCCACCCAGGAACTTTTTTTGTAGTATTGGGCCATTGTAGTACATGTCGTTTCAAATTTGAAATTTTGTAGGTGGCGCTATCGAGCCATTTTGCCACACCTAATTCTGAAACCCATATCAGACTGTAAATTTTAACCACTTCTGATGTGTGTGCAAAGTTACATGAGTTTTCGAGCATGTTAGGCCCTCAAAAATGCGATTCATTTCAGAGAAGAAGAAGAATTGACCGAGCAATTACAATAGGGTCCTCACACCATCGGTGCTCGGGCCCTAAATATATATGTTTCAACTATTTCAGTCTGTACTGAGCAAAGCCTTTACCCTTTTTCTATTTGCATCACTGTCATTGTAGAATGTATTTAATGGACAAATAATAATTATACTTACAATTTCATCATTGTGCTTACAGTTGTATTTTCCCTTCAATGCAAGCCTATTGAAAAATGAAATAATTGTAATTCATTTTATTCACTTAACAGATGATTGTGTCACAGATAACTACTGTATATAATAATTAGCATATGTAAATTCACTGTAATGTCAGAGGAGGATTTGCTCATTCAAGGTTCAAGGTTTTTTTCTTCTTCCACTACCTAAACACCTTGTGGAGTTGTTCCTTGCCACGGTTTCCTTTGGTTTAGACAGCTGACCTTAATTTATGATATTCTGTAAAGCTGCATTGAAAGAACCTGGGTTGTGAAAAGTGCAATACAAATAAAATTACTTTGATAAGAACAGTCACGTGAATGAATAAAACATCAACAGGAAAATTGTGTGTTTACAGTTTGTCATGGACACAACTTAATTAACTGAAGTAAAGTAAAATAATAATAATAAATACATAAATAAATAAAGCTTATGTTTAACTCAGGAATCATGGATATGTATGTTGTTATAATTGTTGTATAATGTATAAATACAGATAATTATTAATACCAAGAAATAATCAAAGATACAAGAGTACTGTTGTTCTGAATATCAATCCTTCATTTAGAACTGTCTCTGCAGTCAGTTGTTTCCATCAAATCAATTATCATTTCTGTGAATTGATTAATAGATTATCAGGCAATTAACTGAATTGAAAACAGTGTGATAAAGTTAAGGTATTAAGTGCTCCTTCCTGACTGTGATCAAGATTTTACTCTTTGGATAGATGAGGGACATGGAACTCAATCATGACGATCCCAGAGGATCGCATAAAAATAGGTAGCTTTCTCCCATATTTTTGTAAACAGTCACAACTATTGAAAAACATATAATGTGAATACTGACCACAGATCATTGTCTATGTTGGTTGTGGCCCTGAAGTCAGATGTGGGTTTAAAATGTGTTTAAACTAGAATGAAAGTGCAGTTTCATATACACAGCATAACAAATGATGCTTCTATCAGGGAAAATTTTAGATCACAGGCATGTATTTCTTTTTCATTTTGCAATACATATGTATTGTTTCTTATTGATTAAACTTTAACTTCTCCCAACATTCCCAAAGGCGGCACAGAAAAACAAAACAAAAAACAGCAACAACAACTAATTGTATTTTAGTTAAATAGTCTAAACAACAATATGACATTCATATCTTTCAGTTAATTTGTCAAAAATAGGCTGGAAGTTTATACAAAGGAGATGTTGTTCCATGTATTTGAAATGGAGATCTTCCAATCCCTCAAAAGATTTTAAATTCTTTGCTGTGTGTTTTCGACTATGTGTTTACAAATAAAGTCAAGTTCTAAATGAAGTCCAGACTTCATTGTCGCAGTGATCTACAGATATCTGTGATGACTTGGATAATGAAAACCATAGATATTATGGTTAATACTGCATACATTTGTGACAGTATAAGAGTGCATTGAGGGTTTTGCTTTCATTTAACTGCTTTTGTCTGGTCACCAAATGTACTGGCAATGTAATGGCATTAATGCCCACCAGATGTCAGCAGAGTTATTAAACAACGACGACCAGGATCCTCTGTCAGGCCTAATAACCCATTCTAAACTGACAGACCTCAAAATGTCTCGCTTTAACAAAAATGAGTTTCCTTGTGCCACTGCCAAGATTCCATTTATGCTTGAACAGAATCTAAATAAATCAAAGTGGCTATGATGAAATCTCTCCCTACCTCCCCTAGATTATTCCATTTTGATTTAATCATAGTTTTTGCTTGCCAGACGGTTATCATTCTGATCAGTTTAAGAACAGTACATTCATATTTGAAAAGCAGTTCATTTTTATTATCTACTTAAAATTAGTGTCGGTTAACTGTACACAGATTGTTTGCTTTTTGGTAAATGTGACTCATTTGTAGGCTGACATCGACATGTGTTAATTTGGTTTTCCCAAAATAACACAATAAAAAGTTATTCAGGCATATTAGCAGGTTGTTTCCTAACACTGAGGAAAAGAGGGAAATGACAAAATCAACCTACCTCATGCTCCCCTACTAAGCCCAAATAAACTGCGAGGATCTCCCTGTACTGCATGTTTACGAGCTGGACTCCCCAACGGCCAAAGCATTTCCCTGGAAGCAGAAGGGGGGTATGGGAAATACCATTCAGTAAGGCTGCAGGAGAAAAGAGGACCCCACACCAACATGTTTTCCATGTGTAGCCTACACACACACAAACCACACACTATCCTGCTGAAGTACACACTTGTATAGACGCTTACATAGAAATTCACAGCTGTAAGGAAACCACAAACAAGTCACAGACGACTGTTTTTATGTGTAAGTAACATAGACTGATGCATAAAGACATTTTTAGGAGGACTGAGTGACACCTCACCTCTTAAATGTTGTGGTGTGTGGTTCGACCACCAGGAGCACCAACCTGGCCACGTGAAATGTTTCTTCTATTCAGAGAATACTCGCATGTAAGTATGGAGTCACCGGCTGTATCATACTTCCCTACTATACAGTAGGCGAAAAGCAGTATGTGTTAAAAAAAAAAGTGCAAATTTACAGTATTAATAAATCTGTAGGCAAAAAGTACCAGGATGACTTAGTACTTCTGGCTACACTCTAAAGAAAAATGGATCTAAACAGTACCAAATTAGGGTTCTTTGGCTTGTAACAATAGCAGAACCCTTTTTGGTCCTAGAACCCTTTTTATAAGGTTCCATAAAAAAAACATGCTTTGAAAGTAATATATTAATAGTGTGATAAAGGTGATTGGTATGAAACCAGTTACAATTTGAAAGTTAAACTTTGTAGACATTTTAAAAAGAAATCATTTACCTGTTGAGAGTGTGTTGACAGTCTATGTAATTGAATGGCTAAGCTCCAGAAAACCAGTAATGATGTGGCTTTGACAGTTACAGATTTGAAAAACAAAAAGGCGGGAAAAAAGAACCAAAGAACCTTTTCAGCATGTAAAGGGTTGTTCAGGGTCATGCGGTTCTAAATAGAACTGTATACATGTAAAGAACCTTCAACCATCTTTTTTTAGATTGGATTCTGAAGTTCACATCCAGTAGACACTTTACTATCCCATAAGGCCACAGAAGAGAGTCAAGAAACACAACTGACACTGGTAGGTCACATGAAAATGACAACATGGCGAATAAAGTATGTTCGGATTACATTAATAATACACACAGTCACACAATGTAGAACAAATTTTTAAATGGTTGCGAAGTAAGTACATATTTAAAAGAAGAACCCCTCAGGGTGTGTTTCAACCAGCTCCCAAGTTCAGTAGTCAAGGCACTGAACAGGAAGTCGGGCATTTTATGGGTTGTCTCAATCCAACACGATCACATGAGAATGCGTATCAATAGTACGAGTGTGTAATCTCGTAGAATATATACGCCAAAATGAGTTTTGGCGTGCATATGGTACGCAGTTTTTCGCGTGCATATGATACGCACTTTATGGCGTGTATATGACACGCTCTTATAGGATGGGAGTGGTGGGGTGGTGGTTTCGTGCATATAATACGCCATAAAGTGCTTATCATATGCACGCGAAAAACTGCGTTCCATATGCACGCCAAAACTCATTTTGGCGAATACATTCCACGACATTGCGCACTCGTATTATTGATACGCATTTTCGTGTGATCGGGCTCCAAATTATTCCAGTGCCCTGGTATGTCTGCTCCATAGAAAATACCACAATGCATCACAAAAACCTGTATAAATGATCAGTTCCTTTAACAAAAATTCTGAATCACATTGTGAAACATTGTGATGTGATTTGAAAAAAAAAGTTATTTAATTAGCCTATATGTCAGTATAAACACATAAACACAATCTAATTAATATATTTTTTTGTATTTATATTATTAAAATATTGCAGGAATATGTAACAATCAAAGTTTGTTTCATAATGTACTTTAAAGGGTTAGTTCACCCTAAAATGAAAATAATGTCATTTATTACTCACCCTCATGCCGTTCCACACCCGTAAGACCTTCGTTCATCTTCGGAACACAAATTAAGATATAAATCTGGTGGCTCAGCGAGGCCTGCATTCACAGCAATGGTACTTCCTCTCTCAAGATCATAAAGGTACTAAAAACATATTTAAAACAGTTCATGTGAGTACAGTGGTTCAACCTTAATATTATAAAGCGACGAGAATACTTTTTGCGCACCAAAAAAACTAAATAACAACTTTTCAATATGGTGATGGGCCGATTTCAAAACACTGCTTCGGAGCTTTACGTATCAGAGAGACAAAGTCACGTGATTTCAGCAGTTTAGCCATTTCATAGGAGATCCGAATCACTGATTCGATTCATAAAGCTCCGAAGCAGTGTTTTGAAATCGGCCCATCACCATATTGAAAAGTAGTTATTTTGGTTTTTTTTGGTGCGCAAAAAGTATTCTTCTCGCTTTATAATATTAAGGTAGAACCACTGAACTCACATGAACTGATTTAAATATGTTTTTAGTACCTTTGTAGATCTTGAGAGAGGAAATACCATTGCTGTGAATGCAGGCCTCACTGAGCCACCGGATTTAATCAAAATATCTTAATTTGTGTTCCGAAGATGAACGAAGGACTTACGGGTGTAGAACGACATGCAGGTGAGTAATAAATGACATTATTTTCATTTTTCAGTGAACTGACCCTTTAAACAGCATAAATAATAAGGTCAGAAAGATATCTGTCCTGCCTGTTCTTGATGAATACAATGGTGACGTTTTACAACGCAATCTGTCCCAATACAACAAAGTCTTACATGTGACAAGAAGTGTGCAAGACTGTCCCAGGTCTGAAAAATGCCAATTCTAAAAAAAATCCCAACAATCATCTTGCTCAGAAACTTTAAAATTTATTATAAAGTGCAAAGTACTTAAAATCAAAATGTATAAATAAAGCTCAATAAAATTAACTTGAATTTTTACAACACTATGCACACTTCCGGTCTTCATGTCTATTTGAACACTTGGGCCAAATACAGAAAAAAAAAACATCATGTCAATAGACAAGTTGTCAAATTCAAAGAACGAAAGTGTGGGTGTTGGGAAAGACCCAATGTGTAGTGAGTCAAGGTCCGAATTCATCTACACAGTGTACTGATTCATGACCTAGTAAGCTGATTGTGACGCACCCAAGTCTTACACAGCATGAGATCAGTAATCAGATGTTGATAATTACCACAAACTTGATGTCAGCTCAGCCTGCTAAAGGAAGCCATTGTGATTCACCTGTAAAAAAACAAAAACAAAAAGTCCTCCAAATTGCTGACAGCACAGCTGCCACAACACCAGGAAGCTACACTACTTCATAAAACCCAGTAGGGAGGAGGACGGGCGTCTCGTTAACACCCTGGGATCTCCCTTGTGAAGCCCAATCCATTACAGCAACTCGCATGACAGAGTGAAAAAGCACATCATTTTGTTCAATATTTCCAACACGTCATATTTTCTCCATTCCTTGGGCGAGGGACCAGAGCCAGAATGTTTAGAGATACCTTGTGGTATATGTTAGTGGTTGTTTTAAACGATCTGCATATAAAACTGTTGTTGTTCTCAGCTACCAGTGAAACCTTTTAATAGTTGTGGGGTTCCCTGGATGCTTCCTGCTCCCCTCCAGATGGGCCCAGGGTTTGGCCCATGATGCTGTGGGGTTTCTATCGGACACACACGTGCACAGCTGCATTTCAACAACACAGACTGAGTGGAAAATGTGTGCATTGGATGACATGTTAGCTGAGATTTTAAAAGCCCTGGTAAAAGCGAATCTAGTACTTTGGGTGAGAAAGTCAAGGGTGAAAAAATTCTTCCATTCATGATGACCTAATTGGTCAGACTTCATATTAGGTGTCTGTAACTACTATGTATTAATAATAATACTATGTAGTAATAATAATAATAAAATTGATAGGTACAATGTACTTATTGTGTTCATTTTGTATTGTAAAACACTTTTGCTGCTAATACAGGTAAGGTTAGGGACAGGTTTGGTGGTATGGATAGGTTTAAGGGTGGGTTAGGGGGTAAGGGAAGGGTCAATAGTGTAATTATAGCTATAATTACAGAAATTCATTACAGATGTAATCACAAGAGGTATTGTTTTAAGTATAAGTACAATGTAAAACATGTAAGTAGACTATTTTGTGGTCTTCTTGTAATCTGTCACCAAAAGATGGCAGCAATGCCAAATGTCTCTAACTTATTAATGCTTATAAGTTTGAGATGGACAAATCAACATAAACAAACAGCTTTGATATGTTTTATTTGTTAAAATTACATACTAATTTCACTATTGCTACACTCAACATTTTCTAAACGTTAGTGTCACAACCATGAAGTGAGCAGCCATGAAGTGAGCAATCCACAGAGAGCATTAAGCTGTGTATCTTCACTGAACAGCTGCTGCGTGCAGTCGGTGCACCTGATCCCGCGCGTCTCACGGGCGCAATCTCTGTCCAATAGCAGCGCGCGTCTCTGCGGAGGCCCCGCCCACACGCGCTCATTGAACTTTCATTATTTGCATCAAGCGCCCGCACATCCACTTTTACTTTCAAGCTCTTCAGCAGACGGTCCAACAGAGCACTTTCTGTTCGTCAAGATGCGTGACGCTCTCATCGGTTTGTGCATTGGGATTATACTGTTAATAAACAGCGGGTTTGTAGTAATGAGGAGGCAGGACTCGTCTTCAGCTCTTGGCAGTATTTTCCGTACGAGGTGCGCCGCCAGGTGCCTGAGCCTTCACAGCACGCGCATCGCTCTCTCTCCAAGACATTTCCAGGTAAGTAAGAAAAGAGTTGACAACTAAATGTTTATTGAGTCAAATGTACTGAATAAGACAGTCACTTAGAAATGAATAAGTGCC
The DNA here is from genome assembly GCA_003731715.1 of Anabarilius grahami. NCBI lineage: Eukaryota > Metazoa > Chordata > Actinopteri > Cypriniformes > Xenocyprididae > Anabarilius > Anabarilius grahami. The sequence continues at coordinate 1,741,332 of RJVU01023003.1, forward strand.
TTTTCCCCTGCCTTATTTATAAAACAATATACTTCATTACTACTAATAATCAACTTATGTTTTTTTTTCACAATTGTTTAGCTTTATTGTATAACTGTTATTCATATGTTAGTAGTGATATTACTGTTTTGACTTTTGACTTAACTACATAACCAGCCAGACTAAATTGAATAAAAACATAATATGCATTATTATTATTATTATTGCCATAATATTTAGGCAATATAAAGTTGATTTGGGATCTAAATAATCTTAAATTCATCTAAATGGCCAGGAAGAGTAGAGATTGAATGATTGTAAAAGTACAGAAATTATACAAATCATATATTAAATAAGTTACTTTACCTATGAACCTTTGTTGTTGGGTGACATTTTGTTTTTCTGTAAAAATATCATCAAACTGATTATTGGTTGATCTAATAATAATAATAATAACAATAATAATTGATTCATTTTAATATTTAAAACTCCAGATAGATCATTCAGTGGCTTTTCAATTTGATAAAGAAATGTTTGTGTAAATGTACGATCACTCTGCACCTTATCAGACGAACTATACTTTTATTAGTGAAATGCCAGTTATTTTTAGTGCTATACCTTAACCAGTGAACACAAGCAAGCTCACTCATCAGCTCATCCGTTTGAATTCCTAACCATTCAGGTCTACTATAAACAAACAGATGCATAGAATTGGAAAACTGGAGACACAAATGTACAAATCTCTGCCAGCCTCAGTCTCAACACTGCGGTTGGGGTTTTCATTAGAAGTTTAAAGTTACTTGCTTCTCTGTTTATGTTGGTTATGACAGACCGTGGGAGGATTTGGGGTGGGGGTGTAGAAGAGGAGACTTCCTCTGTGTATGTGTGTGTGTGTGTGCATGCCTTATATGTTTATGTGTGTTTGTATCTGCACAAAGGCATGTGGAGGGGAATCTTTGTGCGTGTGTCTGCACTTTTTGTCTGCTGTCAACAAACTCCCTTGTTACAGTGATTATATTCATCCTCATGTCCTTCCTGATCTTTATCATGAGTTTGTACCCACATCCGACCCAGAAATAGACAGCTAGTCAAATTCATTTACAGTTCTTTTGCAAACCTTTAGTACGAATGAAAGAGAAATTCTGTAACACTCCAGGAATTTTGTTCAATTTATAATATATTTAAAAAAAGATGACTTAGTAAGTGTCAAACATTATTCAGAATCAGAAGTATTTTTCCCTTTCCTATTGCTTCATTCTATTCCACAATAATAACTTAAAGTTTTTTTTTTTTGACTATATACATGAACATGAGCAAACATGTGCTCAACCAATGCAAACAATCAAAAAGCCCAATGCCCATTCAAAAGCCCCAATAAAAATCTATATATCCATTCAAATTAAATCATCTTCTATCTTCAAATGCCCTGTCAGCTCATTACAGTGACGGTCTTGTTGTTATCTGAGCCAGACATCAGTGCAGAGGGAAGCTATGCACATCAGTCTCTTTTATCAAATGCTTTATTCTACAGCAAGCTGTCCATCTGGAGATGCTATCAAATTAGACACTGGTCTAGAAGCTCCTCATTGTTTCAGCACCGATTCCACAATGCGTTCAAAGCGTTCCAGAGCTCTCCGACTTGAACAGCTGCCTTCATTCTGCTGTCCGAGCAGGAACTAAACCAGAATGAATGCTTTTCATATCTGCTGATCATTGTCTTCGTGTCCACATCCCTAAAGCCCACTTACGCTGTCTCCCGAGGGGGGAGGCCATTTTGGCAATTGTCCCCCTTCCTCTAGTATCAAATGGAGACCGGGGTCATGGGTTAATTTGAACGGACTGAGCTGAATGTCAAGTTATGCTGTGGCAAGGCATAACATCGAGCTATGAGGAGCTATCGCTGATGATTAATGATTATGGGAAATTAGAGAGCATTTGATGTGGTTCAGAGGACGTCTTATCTGTCAGCGTTATGCAGACAGTTACGTGGAAATACACAGATCTTTCAGCTGTCTCAATATCCTGTTTGACTGCCATTGTTTTATTTGATCATCAGTCTTTGCTTCACTATATTATAAGTTTTTCCAGGAACCAATAGTTATTTAGAAGTATAGTTTTGTCAAGGCCGTAAATATGTCTTGAATTTTGGGGAGACCATTTTTTTCAGAGGGTGTTTTTGCATCACTGGATATTTCTATCATAAAACAGTTGTCAAATATTAAACGTTTAGCTACATCTTACCACACACTCTTTTACCATTAAAACTAAAGCATCGCCTTGGAATTAGCACTCATCTTCTGTGAACGCCTTATTTGATTTGATTGGCCGTCTCAATCATTTTGACATTGATGAGCTCTGTTAGACCGTGGAGGCAGATCAGCCTAAAAATAGAACTTTTAAAACTTTCTGTCATCCTAATAACAAACAGAGTATAACAGCTGAACAGCATCAAGAATATCAAAATAATGGGGAGCTGGTTTTAGTACTTCATTATAAAGTATAGTATACAATTATTTCATACACATAAGAAATGGGTCAATGATGTGACACTTTTTTCTGTCCCATTAATTTATTCAAATAAACAATAAAACAACATAAATGAATACACTTGAATACACATTTTTATTTTTTTGTATTAAAATTAATTTTAAAATATTTTTAGGGGGCCATAATGTAAAAAATGTCACTGTCCTGATATCACAAAAAAGAAAAATCCTAATTAAAAGAAGGATTTTTTTTTTTTTAAACAAAACAAAACATAATTAATATTTGAAGAACATTTTGTCAAAGTCATGTAGTCATGTGGAGCGACCAAGTCTTGTGGTCCAACCAATTTGAAGAAAAAACGTAGGAAATTATATCATAGAGATTTCAAAAAAGTCTCTTAAAATATCAGTACATTTTTTTTATTTATTTTTTTTATGACAAGACAAGGTTGTAAAGTGTCATGTGTTACAACTTCCGCCAAAAAAATCATATTTATGAAGTGATTCATAGTAGTTGTTAAAAATATACTTTTTTAAAAATGTGTACATATTCAATGTGTAAGAAAATAAATATTAGTTTTTACTTGATGGTTACACTACATGACATTTTAGAGTCATTAAATGTTTAAAATTTCTTGAAAATGTTATAAATGTATATTAAAAAACATACAAAACCAACACGAGCACAAAGTAATACATTTCTTAGAGAAATATTTGTATTATCATGTACGCTCTTATACGTCATTGACCCAATAACAATTAAAATATGTCCCATATACAGTACCTTTAGTAATGAGAATTGGTTTGTGTAGCTCTGATGTGAGCACATGCATAACGTCTAAGTGAACTAACCATGCTTATGCTGCCGGCTTGATCCATTGATCCCACCACAGGCCAAAATAGATTTGTTTAGCTCAATTCCCCATAGTGGCATAGTCACAAGATCTGGCAGTGATAATATTGTGGTTACTTTAGAGTCCCCACCATTAGCAATAAAATATACAGTGCATCTTAAAGGTTTTATCCTTTCTTTGTTATTGTGCTATTCAATAACCATTATTCTGAGGGCTGGCCAAGGGCGTTATCCTGTGGTCTGCCAATCAAATATGCTGCACATAAGCTTAAAACAACTAGTTGTTATTCAGATAAACAAAACCCTTTGACGATTCCTGACACGCTACGGAACATTCCAAGATCTGCTATGCAAACAGGTGCTGATGAGTGATTTCTGGTGTTTCTGTACTCAGGTGCCCTGGTTAGTCTTTTTAATAAGGGAGGGGATGTAGACTGACTGTTCTGGTTTATGAGCAATTTTACATTGCCGTAGTCAGGGCTGTGTTTTTAAACAAGAATAATGCGTTCATAATAGGAAATTTCCTTTTTAAAGCCTCTCTGCTCAGCAGGGGCACATTAAAATAACACGATTCAAATGAGCCTGTCTGATGTGACTGGTGATTACAGCATTCTGACACGCAATTCCATCTGTCTCTTCTGTCCGCAGAGTAATGGATCCCTTGGATGGTGTCAGAGCCATAAACAGTGTGCAAAGGTAATTTCTGTCAAAATTACACAGCATTTCACAGCAGCTTGACATAAAAGCCAACACAGATCTATCACTGTAAAACATTGGTATGCCTCTGCACCTCCTGTAATGACATCATACATCATCGTAAAAGCTACTGTATTTGTCAGCTATCGCCTTGGACTATTATATCCGTGCTAGCTGGTTGTCGTACAGAAATGAGATTATGATTCACTAGCAAAGCTAGAGGTCACATCTGTAATGAGACTGATACAAATGGAGTTGAAAGGCTATGTATTTTGATTCACATTATATTATACAGCCGGTGTTATTTTTCCTTTTCACTTCAAGGCAAAATGCTAATTTCAGTAAAGAACTCAACCCACTTTTCTTAATGAGGACATTAACATGCTCTAGCAGCCTAGTCATTAAATAACAATAATATGCCGGTAGCACAGGGGGAATAGAGCTGACATGTTGCCAATGCAGATTTTACACACATTTCACTGTGGTATTATGTAAAGCTCCCTTTGATGTATTGTTCAAGATGAGGGCTGCTTTCCTTTCAATGTTCTGTGCTTGCATTCCTTTACATATCAACCAGCTATTGCAGTCCACACAATGACAGTCCGCAGAAAACGATCTTGAATGCACATCTGGACGTTTTGAAATATTTCAAAACAGTTCATGATTGTGCATGTTACAGTTAAGCGCCTAAGCAGACTTTTCATGGCTGGAGGGGCGGCTTTAAGGATTTGAGATCTTTAATGCATTGATGTATGTGTGCATATGGTTGGAAAGAGTGCAGCACGTGTTTTCATATCACCCTCGGGGTAAGTTCACTGGAACAGCCAGGGTTTTGACCTCTCTTCTACGATCCATGAAAACATTTGGCCAACTGGTTCATGGATTTTTACTGCATTCTCCAGAGAGTTTCCTCCATTGGCTTTAAATGAGGACAATGCCTTTTAAACTTTTTCTGCTCATTATACAGGATCCACATTCAGTTAAAGTCCAAAAGCTTCAGGACAATGTGCTTTTGAAACCCTGTGTCAGTAATAACACATTTAGGAATACTGTAACTAAATAATGCATTTAGCTTTGTCATCATGTAGCAGGAATGTGCAAAATTACATATTGTCATTATCAGTTAGTGTGTGGGTTTTCTGAATGTGCAGTTTTTAGTTTTCAGTAGGATAACTCACATATTTTGTACAAATCTTTAAAGGGTTAGTTTGCCCAAAAATGAAAATTCTGTCAGTAATTACTCACCCTCATGTCGTTCCAAACCTGTAAGACTTTCGTTCATATTCGGAACACAAATAAAGATTTTTTTTATGAAATCTGACAGCATTCAGTCCCTCCATAGACAGCCTTCACAACTGGAACTTTGACGCTTCCTAAAGAGAACTAATCCATATGAATTTAGCAGGCTATAGACCAAATTTTCTGAAGAGACACGATCGCTTTATACGATAAACAGATTAGGGATGCATGATTTATCGCGATTAAACCGCATGCGATTTGGCAAAGGCTGCGATTATTTCATGCACTATGGCTCTGTGATCAGTAGTAAATGCTTCTCCATCTGAAAGCCAGAGGGCGCTCTTACGCAGAAACTCTAAATATGCCCTGCCGCAGAAGTAGATAACATGCGTCATGACTAATAAACACACGACTGCCTTATTCTGTGTAAGAATCCATATCATCTCACAGAAGGATGCTCTCACAGAAGGTCATTATGTAGTAAGTTTCGAGTAAAAACATGTTATTTAATGTTGTCTTTTGTTGGACAAGATGTTAATAAATGCTTCTTATGTCTGAAAAGATGTTTGACGCATGCTGCTTTTTCATTCGTTTGAGACTCAAACTCGCAGTGCTTTCAGATGGATTAGCATTTGGAGCCATACTTCATTGACAAGCTGCACATAAAAAAATAATCGCAGCCTTTGCGATTTCATAATCGCACTAAGAATCGTGTTTAAGCGATGATCGCGTTTAAGTTCAATGTTATTTTTTGTATCGTGCAGCCCTAGAAAAGATTTAATTTAGGCTTTTACTTACATATAATCATTGAACAGCGAACATAAACAGATGCTCAACAACAAACCTCTTGCGTAACACACAAGAACAAATCTCATTGGTTCGTGCGGAAACACAAACGTGCTACATGAGAATGAACCTCTTTGGTTCTCACATGCATCAAGCAATCATGCTTGAGCTTCCGCTTCCCAGAACTGATATGTCAGTTGATGAATGTTTACATGTGAATATAAGCCTAAATTAAATCTGTTCATCATATAAAGTGATCTTGTCTCTTCAGAAAATTTTGACTAAACTACTCGATTCATATGGATTAGTTTTACGATCTCTTAATTAACTTTTTGAAACATCAAAGTTCCAGTTGTGAAGGCTGTCTATGGAGGGACAGAATGCTGTCAGATTTAATCAAAAAGATGTTAATTTGTGTTCTGAAGATGAATAAAAGTCTTACGGGTTTCAAACGACGTGAGGGTGAGTAATTAATGACTCTATTTTCATTTTTGGCCGAACTAACCCTTTAAGCTAACAATTAGGGATGCCCAGTATATGTTTTTTTGTTTGTTTGATGTTATCAGGAATTTCTTTAATATTTATATTTATATTTCACACTAGCTCTTGAAGAGCTCTTTCGCTTTAAGATCAACTTGAGTTGCTGTGTTTTTAAAGGGGATGAAAAGACAAACCTTCTCAGAGAACCTTCTCAAACTATTAACATGTTGAAAGTAAAATAGCATGTTCAATTACAAGCGCAAGACACTTTCAAAACTGAAATCATCCCCCCCCCCCAAAAAAAACTTTTAATCCATCCCATTGACAGCATCGCAGCTAAAAATATTAAACCTGAAAAAAAGGTCTAGTCTCGTGCTGACCATCTATGCTTAAAATGAGTCCCTAAATGTATTGATTCCTTGATGAAAAAAAAAAAGCTTTTTGTTTCTAATTAAAAAAAATTGTTTGCTCTTAGTACACAGAAATGTTTATTAGTAATATCTCATTGAAATATGGCCCATGGGAATCAAGCTAAACTTGTTCATCAGTCTCTGTCCTGGATCTCTGAGGAGAAGATGGAGTTCCTTGCATAACATTGGTGGTTTGCACTGGAAATACAGATCCACGTTCACTCCTGTTGGCTTTCATGCCACATTCAGGTGAACAGGCTTCTAAACGTAATTAATCCTTCAATCTCACTACAAAGTGTGCACATCTAGTTAAAGAACTGTATCATATCTTATCATTGCATACAGTACACGCACAAAGCAGGCTGCTGCTTGTTTTTCTGACCTTGTTTACCGCTACATTCCAGAACTAGCATTTGCATTCAGTGTGAATACACAAACATCTATTGATACTCCTAACAGAGTGTTTACAAACTAGACTTGTGATTGAAAATGCCATATTGGAACTTAAAATGTGTTCCTGCTCAGAAGCTATAGCTTCCAAAATAGTCTGTTAACTTGATGCTTCTTGTTTAGGCTGCTTGCCTCGAATTGACTGTTAACCTAGTGGCCTCCTCTCATCGGCTCTTTTTGATTCATAATAACTATACTCAGACAGCACTTGGAAAGCTCTTCACTGAAGTACTCTTCAAAGCGATTAGCGTGCTAGAACTACATACACCAATTCCTCAATTTTCGAACGACGTCTACAAATGTTAAAGTACACAGTCGGCCCTCAAATCAAAGATCTGCTCTTGAATATTATTATGCTTCTGCAGCACGTGGCTTTTTGGCATTTGATATTCAAATGCCAGCAAAATAATTAGTGTGCCTTGACAGTTCTCTTAGCCTCCAGTTTAATTGCTGTGGCACCAATGCAATTGGAAAACCAAGAGTGCCAGCAATTTTCATGGCATGAGCAAGATTTCACTTACAGTTGCTGTACATAATTTGCTGAGACTGGCAAAGTGAGTGTCTCAGTGGTAGATTAAACAACGCTTGGAACCTTCTTAAAGCAAATGCAATTTGTCCAAATGTTGGGTCCAGACATGGGTGGGATTCTTGCATTCCGGCCAGCATTAAACACCCAAAGCAAGCATTATTCAGACTCACTTACACTAATAAAGATTTCAAAAGAATTTTTTTATTTTATTTTTTTGCAGCAATGCCATAGAAGAACCATTTTTGGTTCCCCAAAGAACCTTTAAGTGTTCGTTTCTTACAAGAACCATATTTTTCTTAGTGTAAAGAACATTTTAATATTCCGAAGAACTCTTTTCCACTATAAAGAACCTTCTGTGCAATGGAAATATGGATGTTAAAGGTTCTCTGTGGAACCATCAATGCTACTAAATAAACTTATTTTTAAGAGTGTTGTGGAGGGAGCGGACACAATTTTTACCATTTTATTCAAAAGAAAGAGGCCTTTTTTATGTAATGCTGAAAAGTGCAGAACTTGCATTACTTTTTTTCTGTTTGTGTTGTTTGTTCAAGGGCAATTCGTCTTAGCTGAACTGGAACTCACCCAAGGCTTCTTCTCAGCTCAATCTCCATGTCCGCAGCTCTTAAATAACCTTTATTTTGTACGGTGGAAGAGAATGCTTGATTTGAGTCTGAAATGGGCCGGAAAACTAACTGGCGCTGGGGTACAATAAAGACACTGGGAGCGAACGCTTTCGTGGAGATTACAGGTGCCTCACGGACAAAAGTGTAGTGGGTTTGGCACAAGCCAAAAGGTGGCTTTAGAAAGGTGAAAGCGATTGGATTGGAATACTTTAAGTGATTTATAGCTTAGATCTATGCTGTTCTTTTTCCACCAACATGCAATGCATCATAAAGGGCCGTTACACAAAGGGCCATTGAGTGCTGTATTTGAGAGACTGATAAATGAGACTAGGGTTGTGAATGTGGCATTCCTCAGAACAAGCTATTGTTTACAATGGTTGAGGTTTAAGGGTGAGGCCGAATAAAAATGTATTTTAAAAAGAGGCCAATGAATCTACTTGTCATATAAGATATGAATAATATCTGATCAATTATAAAATATGTGGGTTGGAGGTCATTTCCCTGCATTGAAAATCCATTACCTGCAGAGTATTGAGCGAGGAGACTTGGGTGTTTATCAATAGACTGAATCATATATCATACATCTATCACATATGATGCTGCATAATCAAGGTAGGACTACAGTTTTTAAGGGCATTATTTGTTTCAAGACTGCTAAAGTTAATAATTATGTTAATAGTTTATGTGTGGGTCAAGAATGAATAACTTGAAAAAAATTGAAAAACAATTTATCAAAAATTTTAATGACTCTAAAAATTTAATTTTGTGTGATCTTCAAGTAAAAGGTAATAACAGGGAATGTACATAATAATTCATTTAAATTTTTAAAAAAATATATTTTCTAATGAAAAAAATATTTTGTTACAAATATGTATACATTTGTAGAAAATTTTTAATTCAAAAATATATATGTATTTTTTTAAAGAGAATTACCACAGCTCTATTATATAATTTTCTGTTTAAAGTTTTTTTCCCCGTTGCAAATTGATTGCACCATGACTTTGTTGGTCGCTCCACATGACCTTTATTTGGCAGACAAAAGTCTTTCAAATATTAAGCAGCTTTATTAAATTGCTTCTAAAACAGTAATAATAAAACATTATGCTATACTACTTAATAACATTTTCTTAATATTCTACATTATGGTATTAGGCATAAATGAATACATAAATACATAAGTACAGTAAATAGGTAATTAAATAAATAAATAAACAGTCACATTATTTACATAGTGCTTTATATAATACAGATTGCTTCAAATAAGCTTTACAGTCAACAGGGGAAAACTGTCAATATTGCAAATTTCTTCAGTTACGACACAATAAATTTGGTTTTAATTAAAACTTCAATTTCAATAAAGCAGCTTAACAGGAGACAGTATGGTGTCATTATTTGATCTCAACTCAATTCACTTATTCTGTGATCTCGTTCAATAGTGTAAAGTATACAGTCAAATTGTTTCAATTTATGAATATTAATTAATTAAAAGAACATAAAAAGGTAAATTAATAGATCTGGACACAAAAATGCAGTTTATTCACCAGTCATTTATACTCTTTATTCTTTATGTATAAAGCAAATGATAAACATGCAATAAACATTAATACTGTACAAACTGTATTGTAAGTAAATGAATCTTCAATTATGCAATGCTTGTATTATTTAATGTTGCATAATGCGGCGTGCATGATGAGTTGATATTTACATGCATGGGAAACAGAAGCAGGCAAAGCGGAATTCTCTCAGCTGCACAGGCGACTCTGAGACAACGTTTCGTGTGTTAGAGCACACAAGCTTCAGGCAATCTCAGCAGGGCTCTGGCCGCTCTGAATTCCATAAAACTGCCTCCTCTGCCGCCTCTAACTGCCCCCGTGCCTCTCCCATTATTCATAGTTTCCGACGACTGCACCACCCCAAGCCCGCGCCGTCTTTAAAAGGTGTGCATTTTTACTGCCCTCCCAGATAAATGTGTTTCCCACTCTCATTCTCACTCAGAAACATCGCCCCAAGGAAAACCTCAGTTCCCCCAGCACAAACACACATATATTAACAATTTGCACAGACACACACACACTAACGGAAATGCGCCTCAACCTTATCGTTTCCTCCTGATACTAAATCCCTGGATTAACAAGCATTTTAATGCGAAACTTTCTAACTGACGTCTGCAGAATCTTTCCTTCGGAAGGAATTGTACGTTTTTCCCAAGGTGGTGGTAAAGGTCCATTCATGCTGTTCTGAAAATGTGACCATTGGAGTAAAGACAGCTCCTAGATCAGCATAATGTGTAATGTTCACATCTCTCCCCAGCATGCTCCTGCAGAGCAGCGTTTAGCCCCAGCACCATAGTGACCGCTGTGTCTCACCGTGGCATGAAATTGGAAATGCGAATTCCCCAGAGGCAGCCACGCTCACTCATGCAAGGAATTGAAGTGTCAATTCTAAGGAAAGGAGAATAGAAGATGAGAGTGCGAGTGAAGGAGAAGGAGAAAGAGCCAGGGAGAGAGTAAGGTGTAGACATTGAAATGAAAGAGTTCTGGCATGTGATTTAAGTGCTGAATGCAAATGTCAATGATCAGAATACATTCAGGGATCTCTCCGCTGACACTTCCAAGTTGCAGAGAAGTTAATGACAGACTCCAAACACCTATGTGTGATCAAAATGACAAAAGTGCCTTTGTCTGAACGATTTGAGAACTAGAAAACTGCTAGATTACAAATCACTGTAGCTGTTCAGATCAGCAGAAACTATTCAAAACAAGCAGTCGTGACATCAGATTTTCACTAAACAAGTATTATGTCATAAAGTATTTACAATAACGATACTATCGCGATACAGTATAGAAATGTTGAAAAAATGCTATGTCAAATACATGTTTAACTTTGTTTAGTTTCAGTTTTCACTTTTTTTTAGGCCATTGAATCACTTTAAATACGATTTTAGGGAGGTGAAGAGAGAGTCCTTCACATACGTACTTTAATACTCACAAAAAAAGTATACAAAAAGATCTTACTGTTTATCTGCACTTATTGCAGAATTGGGTGTCTAACACCCAACCTTTTCCAAAATCCAAAAGAATCCAAAAATTTCCCATTCTGGCTAACATTTTTTCAGGTGTGGGCAAAGTCTCAGTAGTAGCTACATGCTGTGTCTTTTTCTTTTTTCCCCCATTTTATGACAGGTGGCAACCACTGTTAAGATGCAATTCCACCACCTACTATGTTGGATTGTCAACCAGATAGTTACCAGGGCTGGATTATTTACAATAATATTGTATGCGTAGTTTTAAAGATACATTAGGTAACTTTTGGCCCTCTAATGGTTGAAGCAAAAAACTACAAGTGACTTGCAGAGGAACATTGTTTTGATCATTTTGTGAGCTGTGCTTTGGCTCTGTTATTCTGCACAGATGAATGGTTTGAAGCGCACAGCTGTGCCCATGGATACAGATGTTCGCCTTATCAGTGTGAAAGTCATCATTAACTACTCTCCCAGTAACGAATGGTGGATATCTGAAAAATGTCTTATGAGCAGTTAAGTAGCCATAGTATTTTAGTAGTAGTATTTTAGTACCATAGTAATTTACACTATAAAAAAAGATGGTTCTTTGAAGGCTCTTTACACGTAGTAACAGTTCTATTTAGACCCTGAAGAACCCTTTACATGCTGAAATGGTTCTTTGTGTTACAGTTTAGGGTTCTTTTTTCCCGCTTTTTTGTTTTTCGAATCTGTAACTGTCAAAGCCACATAATTACTGGTTTTCTGGAGCTTAGCCATTCAATTACATAGACTGTCAACACACTCTCAACAGGCAAATTATTTCTTTCTTAAAATGTCTACAAATTTTAAGTTTCAAATTGTAACTGGTTTCCTACCAATCACCTTTATCACACTATTGAGGTCCTAGTACTTTGCAAAGCATGGTTCTTTATGGAACCTTATAAAAAGGGTTCTATTTAGCACCAAAAAGGGTTCTGCTATTGTTACAAGCCAAATAACCCTAATTTGGTACTGTTTAGATCCATTTTTCTTTAGAGTGTAGGTTAAGGCAAAAGCACGGTTTGTAAGATGGTTTTGTGAGGTATTCATTCATTATTTCAATTGTGTTCATTTTGAACTACAAAAGTTACAAAGTGTAGATTTAACATGATATTAATATATATATATATATATATATACAGTGCCCTCCACAATTATTGGCACCCTTAGTAATTATGAGCAAAGGCGGCTGTGAAAATAAATCTGCATTGTTTATCCTTTTGATCTGTCTTTTTGAAAAAATTCACAAAATTATAACCTTTCATTGAAGGAAAAGAATTGAAAGAGGGGGGAAAATCACATTATGAAATCCAAAACACGTTGGCCACAATTATTGGCACCCTTTTATTCAAAACTTTTTGCAACCTCCTTTTGCCAAGATAACAGCTCTGAGTCTTCACCTATAATGCCTGATGAGTTTGGAGAGCACCTGACAAGAGATCAGAGACCATTCCTTCATGCAGAATCTCTCCAGATCCTTCAGATTCCCAGCTTCATGCTGGTGCTTCTTCTCTTCAGTTCACTCCACTAATTTTCTTTAGGGTTCAGGTCAGGGAACTGGGATGACCATGGCAGAAGCTTCATTTTGTGCTCACTGACACATTTTTGTGGTGGTTTTGATGTTTGTTTTGGATCATTGTCCTGATGGAAGATCCAACCACGGCCCATTATTGGATTTCTAGCAGAAGCGGTCAGGTTTTGATTTTTTATCTGTTGGTATTTGATAGAATCCATGATGCCATGTATCTGAACAAGATGTCCAGGACCTCCAGCAGAAAAATAGGCCCACAACATTAAAGATCCAGCAGTATATTTAACCGTGGGCATGGGGTACTTTTTATCCATGTGTGCACCAAACCCATCTGGTGGGTTTGCTGCCAAAAAACGCTTTTTTTAGTTTCATCTGACCATAGAAGCCGGTCCCGTTTGAAGTTCCAGTCTTGTCTGACAACTGAGTATGCTGGAGATTGTTTCTGGATGAGAGCAGAGGATTTTTCTTGAAACCCTCCGGAACAACTTGTGGGGATGTAGGTTCTGTTTGATAATTTTTTTTAGGCTTTCTGAAACTCAAGACTCAACTAATCTCTGCAATTCTCCAGCTGTGATCCTTGGAGAATCTTTGGACACTCAAACTTTCTTCCTCTCCGCGCATTAGGACGATTTAGACACACGTCCTCTTCCAGGCAGATTTGTAACATCTTTAGTTGATTGGAACTTCTTAATTATTGCCCTGATGGTGGAAATGGGGATTTTCAATGCATTAGCTTTTTTCTTATAGCCATTTTCTATTTTGTGAAGCTCAACAATCTTTTGCTGCACATCAGAACTATATTCTTTGGTTTTTCTCATTGTGATGAATGATTAAGGGAATTTGGCCTTTGTGTTTACACATATTTGTACTCCTGTGGAACAGGAAGTCATGACTGGACAATTTCATTCTCCTAGTCACCCTGGTGTGCTAAAAAATGTAAATATGAATGGGAATATACTTCAGAGATATTTTACTCATAAGAATTTCTAGGGGTGCCAATAATTGTGGCCAACATGTATTGGAGAAAAACATTTATTTCATAATGTGAGTTTCCCCCCACTTTCAATTGTTTTACTTCGATGAAAGGTTAGAATTTTGTGAATTTTTTTAATGAAAGATCAAAAGGATGAACAATGCAGATTTATTTTCACAGCTGCCTTTGCTTATATTTACTAAGGGTGCCAATAATTGTGGAGGGCACTGTATATATATATATATCTTCTTTTTTTTAAATACGATGGTTATCATTAATATCTGTATACTGTAACATCCCTACTCAAAACAAATGCTTTTGACTTTAACATATTCGGCTGTGATTGTATGAAAAAGAATGATACCAGAGTCATTTGAGACTGCTTCCTGATACTCAAACCTCTGCTGTCTGTTCACAGTGCCTGGAGCCATGCAAAGACTCCTGGGAGTTGAAAGATGGACCTTGTCGAGATTTATGTGAGGTACAGACCGCAGCATTCTTAACAGATCTAGTAGTTTCTGGGATGTGCTCTCAATAAGAAAAAAATCTGATACAAAATGGCTGACCTTGATGTTCTGGTTTTTCAAATATTAATCCTCCATTGTTTTTCTTGACAGACTTGGCTACCATATAAGTGGTCTCCTATTGTTCAAAATGATAATGTTCTGCTCTGATCTTCTTTTTAAACAGTCTGAGAATCTCTTTGAACATTTCCCTTTGGTCTCGAATCCTGTTATTGTGGTGTTTCTCTACATTTTAAAACTCTTGGCCTAGTAACATCTATAGCTTTTCCTGTTTCTTTGGCTATAAATGCACTGTTGAGGGCAATGGGGACTTAAACCAATGAATATTAGTTATTTTATTTGCCAGCATTGATCAGGACCTTCATCCATCATTTTAGAATTGTATAAGAGCAAGCAGCATAAATTCATTCACAACATGTAAATGTAAAATGTTTTAATCATCTTGTTTTGAACAGTGCCAAAAAAAAAGGAAAAAAAAAGAAAAGAAAGAAAAGCCATTCTCAAAGCCAGCTGAAAAACAAAATACACCTTTCATATAGGCCTAAACTACACATGAACGTATACATTTTTTCTTTTTTTCTATTATTTCTCTGAAATAAATAAGATGTATTGTAGGGTAACATAATTATTCAATTTTCTGTAATATAATTTTCAATATTTACATTTTTAATATAATCTAGGATAGGCTCCAGAATCTCTGCCCTACAAAGGGCAAGGGGTTTGGATGGATGGAAGAACTATATTATATTATACAGGTCCTTCTCAAAAAATTAGCATATTGTGATAAAGTTCATTATTTTCCATAATGTAATGATAAAAATTAAACTTTCATATATTTTAGATTCATTGCACANTTATTTATTTAACAATTATATAAACATTTTTGCATAAAAAGTGCAACGTTTCATAAATCAATATAATGTAAATATGCCTATATGAGAATGCACACAGGTTTTATGTACAAATACATGCATACACACAGTTAGAGAAAAAAACGTGTTGTAAAAATCCATAGACAAATTAATGTCACATAAATGAATTGCTAGAATCTATAAGGTATGAGATACATGTGTTAAACTTTGGTCCTGTACACTATGGCATCTCCTCAGCATGCATTTCTCAAGCGTCATGGGGAGTGTGTGACAAGCTGTGAGTTCCTGCGATCAGTGATGGTGGTGAAACAGGGTGACTGTCCGCCGCCAGAAAGAGCCAGCGGGTTTGCAGCCGCCTGTGTGGAAGGATGTGAGGAAGACGGAGAGTGCTCAGCCCAGAAGAAATGCTGCCCAAACGGCTGCGGACACACATGCCAGTCACCTAAGAACCTCTATAGGGGTAAGACCTGCTACTGAACCTGATGGTAAACAGCTAGTTTAACCTAGTTACCAATTCATTTTTAATTATCTTTAACCAGCTGTGGTCGATACTAATAACTGATAACTGTACCTTTTTGCATTTAACTCTTTCAACTGGAATGGCTAACTGAATTAAAAACAACTCAAATAGTTAAAAATCTTAGAATTTAGACTTTCAATTTAATTTCGAACCAGAATAATTTAGAATTTCGTCATCAGACGAGTACGCGCACTGACGGATTTTTGTAACCGCGCGTTCTACAGAGACACTGGAGGACTGCGTAGACGAGAGATTGTGACGAGACCCTCATTTGTACAACTCTAGTGTAATGGATCCACTGAAGGCTAGTTGCTTAGAACCCAAGTGCAGTTTATTTAACACAACTATGAACTAAATACAAAAACAAAGACTTGGCATGGCAAAACAAGAACTAAAACGGAAAACTCACAAACAACGGTTAAACATGACAATACTCGACAAAGAACAATGGCAAACATGAGGGCTTAAATACACAGAGACTCATGACATAACTAGACACACCTGAAAGCAATGATTAAACCAATGAACCAATAGGCTTGTTCGACTTCATGCGGCGCTGCACAGACCGATCTGCGTCTGACTTGAAGCACTGCATGCCGGTTAGAACTTTTGTTCGACTTGAGACAGCACTGATGCAATGCGACTGTGAGGTATGGCATCAAAGTTCCGGGAGAGCGATTCAAGAGTAGCCATTTTTATAACATTTAGCTCTTTTCATGTAGTCACGATGTTATATTGTGTCATGTTTATCAAAATAAAACTGTAGACTCCACTACATTGGTATAGTATATGCTAATGTTGAACTTTACTCTTGTACAAACAGACGCTGTAAGCAGTACATAAAGTATTGAATGAAAATGTCTTTGAAACATCGGTGTATTTGTCAAATATTGCATTTATTTCACTTCAGCAGTGGCAAAGTATGCAAACGCAGCGTGAGTGTCACTCCGGGAAGCAGAAAGTGTTTCAGCTCCTGCAAGCCTACTCTCGCCAATCGGTTGCATCAAGCCTCAGCCGATATCGAACACACCTAATGACAACCTAACACATGAGAACAAGGGAATCACATGACATGATCACATGGGGACATGGGAAACACATGACAACAGGGAGCACATGGCAAACATGGAAACAAAGCAATGAAAACATAAAAATAAGACATGACTAAACTTATCAAACATGAACATGAAAAAAAAACCAAAACTAGACATGACATCTAGCATGAAAGAATACAAAGATATTTACATCTGTTGTAACTCATGGCGAGAGATTGCTCAAAACTGTGCATGTGTTGAATGCCTCTGTACGAGAATACTTTATCTCACAATTCTGACATTTTTCACAGAATTATGAGATACAAACTTGCAATAGCGAGTTACAATATCAGAATTGCAAGATATAAACTCGCAATTCTGACTTTTTTTCTCGCAATTGCGAGTTTATATCTCACACTTGTGCCTTTTTTTCTCAGAATTATCAGATATAAACTCGCAATTGCGAGAACAAAAGTCAGAATTGTGAGATAAAAAGTTATTTTTTATTCAGTGGCGGAAACAAGCTTCCATAGATAGTCATATAGGCCTATCCTTGGAAAGCAGATAATGGCACTTCATTGAGTTGTGTTTTAGAGTTAACAGAAATGCTCATAAAATTACTGGATAACATCGAGGTAATGAGTTGCCAGTACTTTTTCCGTTATTTTACGGATTTATTTTTTACAGTGTATGAATACATTATATATTACTGATAGACTACTATAGAACAAAGGCATATCCAAATTGTTCTCTCAAGTTTAAATTTCTATTCTATTCTATTCTATTCTATCAATTTGATATTCAGGTGCTCCTCTGAAGCCCAGGAAGGAGCTGGTCTTTCAGGAGCTGGAGTCTGGTGTTCTGGAAGTGCGCTGGTCCTCCAAGTTCAATGTGTCGGCAGAGCCAGTGCTAAATGTTCTGCAGAGGAGGTGGAACTACGGCATCCACCCCAGTGAGGATGGAGCCACTGAGTGGCAAGTGGTGGCACGGGTAAGTGTGAAAGTATGTGTAATATAATATAATATAATATAATCATTTTAAATGTAAACATCATAACAAAGTTGTAAATACATTAATATGATATTGGCTAGGCATAAAATGAAATGCTTAACTTCACTTGGGATCCTTGAACTATATGTTCAGTCAGTCATTCTTTATTGACTCCCTTCAGTGATTTATATGCTCACTCCTACGCTCATTCATCTGTGGTTCTGTACTGTAGACATCAGAAGAGCGTGTGTGGTTGACAGACATTCGACCCGGCCGCTGGTACCAGTTCAGAGTGGCAGCAGTCAATGTTCATGGAACAAGAGGATACACAACCCCCAGCAGACACTTCAGATCCTCTAAAGGTGAGATCAAGTAACTGAGATCTAATGGGGATTCTATTTGGCTCCATTTTAGGAGAATAATAATAACATGAAATGTCTGTACTGTACCGTTTTTGTTCTGTAAGTTTTATTTCTTTATTTCTCCCCCTCTCAGATCCTGCCCCTCCTCCGGTTCCATCTGAACTTCATGTCAGCGACATGACCTTTGGTGCAGAACGCTCTGTGTCTGTCCGCCTCAGCTGGAGCATGTCTGCAGATTTAGACATTCCTGTTAACCATTACAAACTCTCTTGGAGCTTGTCTGACCACACAATGCCACCCAAACTCAAAAAGAGGCAGACTGCAAATGGGGTAAGTCTTATGACTTGTACATGCCTCTGCCCTTTCACTTTTTCTCTCAGCCTTTCACTATTTCATTTTCTCATATACTGGATTGTTCCCAAAACCCCTCAAGGGTTAAGCTCCCCAGCCCCTTTTTTCAGCAAGCCACAACAAATTAGATATCTTAGTGCAAATAAGTGCAAGATAAACAACTCAGGATTGGGCCTTTGATCACACCAAGCCCTAAATTCAAGGGCTTCAGACACCAAACTAGGGTGGTACAGCATTGCATCACCGCTCTTGGCAAATGCAAACATTTCTGGGCGCCATTTGATATACAGCCAAAAACAGCATATCAATTCTAGTTGTTCTTGCGAAAAGGAAATCTCTCAATAACAGCTGAATTGTTTTTCTTTGAATGAGATCATGTTGAAGAGTTTATTTTTTCCTCCTTTAGGAATCCAAGAGATGGCAGTTGCGCCGCTTGATTCATATTTGCATGTTATATTTTTGAGGGCTTTGTCAGCTGAGGGACAATTTCCTCAGAAAACTACATTTTTAAATGGTTGCTGAGTGAATGCAGACCAATGCAAACAACACTTCTTTCACTTTTGGGCTCTGTAAGATGATAGGGAAAAATATTCAGATTGATTTTAAACAGATTACTTTAGTGAACAATGATTATAAGATTATAACGCAATCTGCATAAAACTCTGATAACATTGCATGTGGCGTACTCTATTGCTATGATTTATGTGATTACTAGTAGTAAAATTAACGTGAAAACTTGCAACTAAAATATGCTGAAAACATTTTGTATTAATTTATTTTATTGGTATGATATTTCTATAATATTGTATTATCTAGAGCAAGTTGTATTTTATACACTTTGGGATAGAAACATTGTTTGACTGCGCAGCAGGCCTGTAAACTGAAATGAGCCCAAAATAAAAGTTCTTTATTGACATCCTTTAAAGGGTTAGTTCACCCAAAATGAAAATTCTGTCTTTAATTACTCACCCTCATATCGTTCTACACCCGTAAGACCTTCGTTCATCTTCGGAACACAAATTAAGATATTTTTGATGAATCCGATGGCTCATTGCCAGCAAGACAATTAACACTTTCAATGCCCAGAAAGCTAATAAAGACGTATGTAAAACAGTTCGTGACTACAGTGGTTCAACCTTAATGTTATGAAGCAACGAGTACACTTTTTGTGTGCCAAAAAAACGAAATAACGACTTTATTCAACAATATCTAGAGATGGGCAATTTTAAAACTCTGCTCAATGAAGCTTCGAAGCTTTACGAATCTTTTGTTTCCAATCAGTGATTCGAAGCGCATATCAAACTGCCAAAGTCACGTGATTTCAGTAAATAAGGCTTCATTATGTGATAAGTGTTTCGAAATTTCAATAGTTCACCACTGGGGGGCGTGACTTTGGCAGTTTGATACGCTCTGCGAACCATTGATTTGAAACAAAAGATTTGTAAAGCTTCGAAGCTTCATGGGTTTACCTTCTATTTACATTTTTTTAGGGGGTTGGCAGTTGGGATTTGTATTGCTGTGACTTTTCTAATGCATCCCTGCGGGTTTTGTGTGTGTGTGTGTAGGACTCTACTTATGCAGAACTGGATGACTTGAGAGAGAACAGGAGTTACACTGTGGAGTTGCAGGCAGTTTCATACTGGGGTCAGGTCCCCCTCAAGAGCTCCAAGGCCATTCTTCAGTTTACTACAAGCCAAAGACAATCTGGTACAAAACTATTTAATTGCTGTACATTTTTGCTTGATACATAACAGCACTCATTTGGGTGTTGTGAAATACAGTGAAAACAGCTGTAAATGTTTTGAATTTGTAACGTTATACTTTTCGCCCATATTTCATGTCATTCAGATTTGGAACCCACAGTCAGCCCGGTCTTTATAAAACACCAGTCAGATCTATTAGACGTGGGCACTCCGTTCTATCAAGATGGACAGCTTCAGGTCCGGGTTTACTGGAAAAAGAAAGGTATGACAGATGCAGTAGACCAGGTCTTTCATGTGGGAAACAGTCCTCTTCTGTTACTGTGCTGGATGTCTTTCTTCCTCACAGCTATGCTTTGTAATTATGTAAACATTGTGCTTATTAAAGAGTTAAGAATCAGAATATGTGTAATTAAATGAAGAACAATAGCTCTTTGTTTGGGAAGAGATAAGAACTACTATTGAAGTAAGTGTGGACCTGTTTGTGTGCTAACATGAGCTGATGAGGCATGTCTCAGCCTAACTTCGCATGCTGCAAATTATATTTAAACTGTTTCGGTTTGTCAGTGAGTGATGAGTTAATCCTACATTAAACTCACAAATGAAAACTGTCATGGAAATGAAAACATTTCATTCATACCAAGCCATGCAAAATGGTGCTTGAAATCTTTTCATTGACCTCTGCAAGGATGTTTTTTTGTAATTTCAATAACTTAAGACTCCCACTGGCCACATGTCAAATCCCTTAATCTCTCTAATGGATGTCCCACAGATTTATCTAATACTGATCTGTCAGGCACATTATCAAAATTGCTTTGCTTTGCATATTTTGCTTGGTTTTTGCATATTTTCTGGATGCTATTACTGAGCACTGATTACTTGTAACATCTAAATGGATCATTACTGATGATTATCAGTGTATCATTAACTGTTCATTAACTGATAGAGACACAAAATATTTTGTTTAAATATAATGGAATTAAAG